>JAJOZX010000690.1:297500-342500 GCA_023014485.1 Bathynomus jamesi
TCGTTTCCAATTTCTTTTGGTTTCTACATACGTTGATGCCGAGTTTATATGTCAAGGGTATGGGTAATGAGGAAATCTTTATAGAATTCGTTTATTCTTGATTAAATGGATTTCATATTCTAGAAGAGTATGAAGCCAGTGAGGGGGTGAGTATATCGACCATCACGAGTCCCTTTTTGGGATATTTAGATGCTAATTCCATTCAGTCTTTTTCAATTCCTAAGCTCTTATGAAGCTTCGTGCAGTGCACTTATATAGTTAGTTGGGGTAAAAAGGTTTGCATAAGTTGGGGGAATTTAATAATGCTACGCTATTATAAAAATTCATCTCGGAGAAACCCATTTTCTTGATATTTTAACTTGACATCATATAATAATTAATGGGTTTTACGTTATAATATATATATATATATATATATATATATATATATATATATATATATATATATATATATATATATATATGGGGGCGCCTCGATGGTGTAGTGTTTAGCATCGCTGACTACGACTACGAATCCATCGGCCCCGAGATCGAGACCCGGTGGCGGCAGGCGGCGCGCAACAAAACCCAGGTGTTCATTCTTCCACAAAATAAAAGAAATTGGTTGTTAGATAAATGGGTACCCTGGGTAGCCTAGTGGTAAATACGCTGGGATGCTGGTGGGGCATTGTTCAGATTCCACGTTAAACTGTAGGTCTAAGGTGGAGTGACAAGCTTGACCTTCATTAGAATGAACAATTAGGGCGGAAGCAAAACCAAGGTTAACCAAGGGTGTATATATATATATATATATATATATATATATATGAAAATTATTTCACGAAAGCAACACGTGAATAAATATATACATGGGATTGAACTCAGAATGGTCTCCTGAGGTTTTTTATAATACACACAGACCGTGCATGGAACAAGGAACTCTTTTGGGAAAATTAAATCCACTATAGTCCGAATAAGTAATGGTAAATGATAAACAATATAGTTTTTTCTTTTTCATGATGTTATCCCAACGTGGACTATAGTGGATTTAATTTTCCCAGAAGGGTTCCTTGTTCGATGCACTGTCTGTGTGTATCATAAAGAACCTCAGGGGACCATTCTGAGTTCAATTCCATCATGAAACGGACGTGTTATGTGCCTTGAAAAGTGAACGCTCAATTTTGCCAGTTGAGGTTTAAGTTTTGATGTTTGATTAAAAATACAATAGTTACCCCTTTTTCTTTGATGTATTCAATCCGACGTGAATGCAACGAGTCTTTTGCTTATATTGAGGTTCTGAATATAGTTGGGCTGGGATGCTTTAAACCCTAGATCCTGTCCCAAAGCTGGATCCTATCTGCTTTGCAGATAGCTGGTGATGGAAGCTATATTTCTGGGGCCTCTTTGCGAGTGACCCGTTGCCCACGTTGGGCTAGCATCATGAAAAAGAAAAAACTATAGTGTTTGTCATTTACCATTACTTATTCGGACTATAGTGGATTTAATTTTCCCAGAAGTGTTCCTCGTTCCATACACGGACTGTGTGATCAGTCTTTCCTTGTGAACAGACGTGTTTTATCGAGTGTCCAATGTTACCAATTGAATAAGTGGTTTTCGTTGAAGTGTCTTTTAAAAAAATAGTGTTTGGTGCATTCTTAACTAGATTACTTTGTGTTACCAATCATTCATTAACGAATATATTTCATTTATTGACTTTATTCATTACTATATTATTTGATTAAACCAAGGCTAGTGCACGTGGCTTGCCTTGTTTGTTTCCCGAATCTATTACTAAACGAGGTTTTATAAGGTTGACATTCCCTTGTTTGCCTTTTTTGTTTCTCAAATCTATCAGAAAACGAGGTTTCATAAGATTCATTTTCCCTTCCTTCGGGGGATCAAGTAGAGTGTGGTCACCCACCGTGGAAAAACGGAAAGAAAAAAGTCGGTCGAATAGCGGACAGATAAGTTTTATTAATACTTTTTCTTTTACAGATCTTTCGTCGGTAGTTTAATTAAGTATATATTCTTTAGTATAAATTTGTGTTACAAGAACCTGTTCTGCGTTTCAAAAACATTTTTGCAGGTTTGCGCAGGTGACGGCATAATAAGCACGCGGTAGACCTACGTTATAATTTATTAACTTCCAAACGATTGTTTTATGTTTTTTGTATTTTTTTAATTAAGAGCATGGCACCCGCGTCAAGTACTTGCAGTTGCTGTGAAGGGAAACTTGCCGCTTACGCGTTTACAATGGCTAATAATAATGAACAGTTAGTTTGCAGGTGGTGCTCAAGCATGGAAGTCCTGAGGAACGAGTTAGAACGTGAGAGGGAGGCCAGAGTGAGGCTTGAAGAAAGCGTGATGCTCCTGACGGCAAAATTAGTATCCCTTGAGACTCCAGTTACGACCCCTCCTGCCTCAGTTTCTACTAATAATATAAATAGTACCAATCTGTCCAATAGCCCTCTCTCTTCCCCTAGTTCCCAACCCTTCCTTCGAGTGCGTAATGGAGCCCCACTGAGAAAACCTAAGACATGTCTACCAGTAATAACAAACAATAAGTTTTCTGTTTTAGGTTTCGAAGATGCTGATGAACCGGAAATACGACTCGTTCGCGATTCCATTGTTCGAGGGCAGCTCGAGGAATTCTGTGGGAGAAACCCTCGTCGTAGGCGCCGTTACTGCTACCCTGGTGCAAGAGTGGAGGATATAACTGATAGTGTTGACCATTTTACAGACGAAACCTCTGAGGACACAACGTATGTTATTCATGTCGGTACTAATAACATTTTAATTTCTAGATCGGAAGAGCTGCTGGCTAGGTAAAGGGACTTACTAGAGCGACTAAAGGAAAAAACTAATAAGACTGTTTTAACAGGTATACTTCCGCGAATTATCCAACGTAGCGATTTCTACAGCAAGGGAACCTATATCAACAATAACCTAAAGTCTCTCTGTCAACAGGAAGGAGCGCATTTTACGAATTTTTGGAACAGTTTCTACGGCAGGAAGGAAGTCATTAAGATGGACTTCATCTTAATGACGTTGGATATGCGCGTTTAGGAAGACTATTTTATAATATGGTGTCAATAATCCAGCAGGGTTGAAGTACCTTAAACAGAAAAAACAAACTATTTTATAATACTGTCTCTTCTTTTCAGGCTGCCGTAACTCGAACGGTCCCAGCGTAATTCCCACAAGTTTCCCCTGCGCTCGCGAAGGTGTCGCAATTACAAACAATTTGAAGGTTCTATCCTTAAATGCTCGTAGCCTACGAAATAAAATAAACGAATTTTTTTTTTTAATTGCTTGTAAAGACTGTGATTTAATTGCGATAAATGAATCGTGGTTTAGCACTGAAACACGTGACTTTGTAGGGGAGTATCAAATTAGAGGTTATACACTTTTTGTTAAAAACAGAATAGGTAGGTGAGAAGGTGGTGTTATGTTGTATATCAAAGATAATATTGCGAACGTTATAGAAGTAAAGCACACAATTCCAGAACCGATAGATTCGACTATAGCAGAACTTAAATTGAACGATTTCAAACTTGTTGTTGCGTATATATATGGGCCCCCTAATCAAACAGCTGATACGGACGAAGCGTTATATCGTGAACTAAAGGGAATAATAGGTAGTGAGCAGGCCTTAGTTATGGGTGACTTTAATTGCGCCAACGTGAATTACGATACAATGCAGGGAGACGCGGAAGGTAATCGTTTAGTTAATTTTCTCGAGGATAGCTTTCTTATTCAAAAGGTTGGGGAACCTACGAGGTTGGACAGTATTTTAGATTTAGTAATAACTATGGACGATAGGCTAATCACTGATCTTCAAGTAATAGAACCGTTAAGCAATAGCGATCACAATATGGTGGCGTTTGTCCTCTCAGTAAGTCACTCGAAACCAGCTAACTCGACTAAAATTTATAAATTCCAGCAAGCAGACTTTTGTAAATTTCGAAACGAATTGTCACACGTCAATTGGGAAAACGTAATGGGGATCTCCAACGCAAAACTAATGTGGGAATCGTTTGAAACAGTATTTAGGACTACAAATGAGGAATGTGTACCGTACAAAATTAAGCGTGGAAAGTAAACAACAAGCCCTTGTGGTTTGCTTCTAGAGTAGGAGACATTATAAAGAGTAGAGATAGGGCTTATAGGCTACGTAAGTGCGATAAAGACAATTTGTGGTTACGAAACAACTACATAACTGTAAGAAGTGAAGCGAAAAGTGTAATAAAAAAAGTCCAAGCGCGAATTTGAAATCTCCATAGCTCGTGACGGTAAAGAAAACCCCAAGCAATTCTTTCAATACGTCAACAATAGAAATCCAGTAAAAAGTGTCTTGGGGACGTTGAAAAATGTTAACGGAGAGCTAGTTTCTGAAAACAAGGAAATGGCTATCTTGCTAAATGAATTTTTTACGTCAGTTTTTACTATAGAAGATATAACGAATATTCCTACGGTCATAGACATAATACCTTTTGATAATGGTAATATTTTGGATAATATTGTGGTTAGTGAAAGGGAGGTAATGCGCTATATTGATAAAATGAAAATGCGTAAATCATCGGGACCGGATTCCATTTATCCCATACAACTAAAAGAATTAAAAGATAGCATTGTTGTGCCGCTAACAAAGATTTTTAATGCGTCTATTTCTGAGGGGTGCGTACCAGATAATTTCAAGTTAGCAAACGTAACACCTATCTTTAAGAAAGGCGATAAAGATGCGGCGGGAAATTATAGGCCAATCAGTTTAACGTCTGTTGTAGGTAAGCTACTGGAATCAATAATTAGGGATCGTATAGGCGAACACTTAGAATTGCATAACTTGGTTAGAAATATGCAGCACGGTTTTAGGCGAAACAAATCTTGCTTAACTAATCTTTTAGAATTTTTTTCAAAGCGTGGTTGACGTTTACGATAGACATCGGGCGGTTGATGTAGTGTATTCAGATTTTCAAAAAGCGTTTGACACCGTGCCGCACAAAAGACTCATTGAAAAATCTAAGGCTCATGGAATCAGGGGTGTAGTAATAAATTGGATAGAAGAGTGGTTGCGAGGTAGGAAACAGAGGGTGGTCGTTGATGGAGCGGAGTCGTGTTGGGCTAATGTAGCGAGCGCCGTTCCTCAGGGTTCTGTATTGGGACCCTTGCTTTTTCTTATATATATATTAACGATTTAGATGTCGGCCTAGTCAGTACAGTTTCAAAGTTTGCGGATGACACGAAGCTGGATGGTAGGGCGATTAATGACGAAGGTAGAGGTAAAATCCAGGAAGATCTGAATAAAATCGTTGATTGGTTAGTCACATGGCAAATGAGATTTAACGTCGTTAAGTGCAAAATTTTACATATAGGTTCGCGTAACGGTAATTTTGCGTATAGTATGTCAGGGAAGGAGTGAGCAAGCGTAGAGCAGGAAAAAGATTTAGGAGTTATAGTCACTGGTGATTTAAAAGTAGCGAAACAAAGTACAGCGGCGGTCAATAAAGCGAACAAAGTGTTAGGTTTTATAGCTCGGAATTTTGAGTACAAATCGCGCGATATTATAGTTCCTCTTTATAAATCATTAGTTAGACCCCATTTGGAGTACGCGATCCAATTTTGGAATCCGCATATGCGAAAAGATATAGACAAAATCGAAAGCGTTCAAAGACGAGCAACAAAGATGATTCCGTCCCTTTGATCGAAGTCGTACTAGGATAGGCTTAAGGAGTTAAAATTGACTACACTCGAGACTAAGAGGCTAAGGGGTGATCTAATCCAGGTTTTCAAAATTATGAATGGGTTTGATAACGTAGATAGAGATAGCTTTTTCGAAATATCTCATTATAATAGGACTAGAAATAACGGGTGTAAGTTGACAAGTAGAAGGTTCGAGACAGCAGTTGCCGAAAACCTTTTTACGCATAGAATAGTAAATAGCTGGAATAGTTTGCCGGTAGAAGTAATTAGTAGCACGTCTATAAACATGTTTAAAAATCGATTAGACGCATATGTTGATAGATTGGGTATAGTTTAAGGTAGTAAAATTAAGGCTTTGTGGTTCGGAACCCACGTAAAATTGTAGGTCCCCTCCGCCACCACGGAGGACATGCACATTACACAATTACGAACACAGTTAGGTAGCCCAGCCATGAGTGGATCCTAGGGTCTTCGTTGGTCTGAAATATTATAACATTATATACATACTGTATATATATATATATATATATATATATATATATATATGGGAATGAACTCAGAATGGTCCCCTGAGTTTTTTATGATACACACAGACAGTGCATGGAACAAGGAACTCTTCTGGGATAATTAAATCCACTATAGTCCGAATAAGTAATGGTAAATGACAAATACCATAGTTTTTCTTTTTCATGATGGTAGCCCGACGTGGGCAACGGGTCACTCGCAAAGAGATCCCATAAATATAGCTTCCCTCACCAGCTATCTGCAAAGCAGACAGGATCCAGCTTTGGGACATGGATCTAGGGTTTAAAGCAGCCTAGCCCTGCTACATTTAGAACCTCAATATAAGCAAAAGACTCGCTGCCTTCACGTCAGATTTAATACATCAAAGAAAAAGGGGTAACTATTATATTTTTAGCCAAAAAACAAAACTTAAACCTCAACTGGCAGAATTGAGCGTCCACTTTTCAAGGCACATAACATGTCCGTTTCAAGATGGGAATGAACTCAGAATGGTCCCCTGAGTTTTTTATGATACACACAGACAGTGCCCACGTCGGCTACCATCATGAAAAAGAAAAACTATGGTATTTGTCATTTACCATTACTTATTCGGACTATAGTGGATTTAATTATCCCAGAAGAGTTCCTTGTTCCATGCACTGTCTGTATGTATCATAAAAAACTCAGGGGACCATTCTGAGTTCATTCCCATCTTGAAACGGACATGTTATGTGCCTTGAAAAGTGGACGCTCAATTCTGCCAGTTGAGGTTTAAGTTTTGGTTTTTGGCTAAAAATATAATAGTTACCCCTTTTCTTTGATGTATTCAATCTGACGTGAAGGCAGCGAGTCTTTTGCTTATATTGAGGTTCTAAATGTAGCAGGGCTAGGCTGCTTTAAACCCTAGATCCATGTCCCAAAGCTGGATCCTGTCTGCTTTGCAGATAGCTGGTGAGGGAAGCTATATTTATGGGACCTCTTTGCGAGTGACCCGTTGCCCACGTCGGGCTACCATCATGAAAAAGAAAAACTATGGTATTTGTCATTTACCATTACTTATTCGGACTATAGTGGATTTAATTATCCCAGAAGAGTTCCTTGTTCCATGCACTGTCTGTGAGACTGTGTGTATCATATATATATATATATATATATATGTGTGTGTGTGTGTGTGTGTGTGTGTGTGTGTGTGTGTGTGTATGTGTGTGCGATGTCGAACAAAGCCTTTTTAAGGGACTTGTCGAAATGACCCTAAGTATCCTACATTAGAAATCCAATACAAGTTGAAAAATGTTGATAATTTTTTCCATTTTAAATAAAAAGTCAATCATAAAAAAGTGAGGAATCGTTTATTTCGAAATTATAATATTTATCGGTTTACTCTCACTCATCGTCATTCCCATTCGATTCCGCGGCAAAGAATGGGAAAGTGAGAAAATGAGAATCTCAAACGAAGCATTTTCAAGTCGGTCTATTCCCAATTCATGTCATGCTTATTCTCATCTGCGGCCTTTCCCACTTTGATCAGGGTTAGGTTATGGTTGGTTAAGTTAGGTTATGACTGGTTAGAATACGATAATACGATAAGTTAGGTTCTGATTGGTTAAGATACGATAAATTAGGTTCTGATTGGTTATGCTAATGTTAGGTTAGGAAATATTAAACGTTCGGATCAATGAAAGAAAGCCACCCCCAGCCTTCTTTAGTTAGCTTTATAAGGCTAACTAACGAAATATCACGACCTAACCTAACCAATCGTTAGGTTAACTGTACGCCCTTGACGATTGGTTAGGATAGGTCGTTATATTTTCGTTAGTTAGCCTTATAAAGCTAACTAAAGAAGGCTGGGGGTGGCTTTCTTTCATTGATCCAAACATTCCCACTCAGCGCCGTTTGCCGCGAGTGGGAATGTAGTGACTATTTCCCAAATCAAGAAACGCTTTTCTCAAATGTGGATTTTTTAACTTTTGTACATTCCCACTCTTGGACCACGAATGGAAATGCCATTGAGTGGACAGTAATCTTTTGATCCTCTCTCAAATTATTTCTCTTCATTTGGTTTACTTTTTTTAAAATATATATTTGGAAGACATTATATAATTAGTTAATACGAAATATTTTCTATTATTATTCATCCCTTAAAATCATCAGTTGTGCCAATTAAGAGTTACTCAATAGGAGTATAATGTGTATTTCTTTATAGCTTAATTTATGTCACGTGCTATTTACGACCATATTTTGATGTTTTACAGTATGCGGTTGGTCCAACTTGCAATGAATAACACACACACACACACACACACACACACACACATATATATATATATATATATATATATATATATATATATATATATATATATGAAGGACTTTTATGTCTGAGATTGAGGAAACGAAAGATGAGGACAACCGGTCACGACTACAATCCTTGAAACTCTACTCCTTCGAAAGAAGACGTAAGCGATACACAACACACATTTGGAAAATATTTGAGGGATATGTCCCAAACTTTAAAAATTAAATAAAAACAAACTGGATTCACAGAATTACTTTCCACTTGGTGTCATTCCCATTCCCATCTGCGGTCCGCAAATGAAAATGCACAAAGTGAAAAATCCACATTTGGAAAAAAAATTATTTAAGAAATAATATCAGTCCATTCGAATTTGCTGTCAAGGCGACAAATGGGAACGGCTAATATTTCCGAACCTAACTTAATTTAACCCAACATAACGTAGACCAAAGTGGGAAAGCCGAGGATTAGAATGGCCTGAATTGGGAATGCCTCCTTCGAAATTCTCACGCTCGGCTTTCCCACTCTTGGGCGCGGAATGAAATTGGAATGACATTAAGTGAGATGAGACCGAATGAGAGAAGAGGTAGATTCTATACTATCCCAGCTGCGGTGGAACACGGGACAGCCATAAAAACGAATATGAAAAATACTCAGAATACAGGGATCAAATCTCTTTAAATGAACCGAAGAGCCTTCAGCACACCAAGCTGAATAATTTAGAAAATCATATGACAAACCAACCAAAGTATATATACACTATGTATAATGTATATACACATAGTATATATATTGTTTTTTCTTTTATACAGGAAAAAGGGGCAAGAGCGAATGCCCGCAAAAACGTCCCCCGACTATGGAAGAAGAAGCGAGCCAAAATCAAGGTCCAAGGTTTTCGAGATGCCTGGACACTTTGCGTTTGAAAGATGCGAGGTCATAGACAGAAGGAAAGATGGATTGAGGAAGATTGTTTCACAGTTGACCGGTTGAGTAAATGAAAGAGAGTTGGGCAGAAAAGGAATGAGAATGTGTCGAAAGTTTGGTAGTAGGGGTGTTCTCTTTAAAGGAAGAGACATGCAGTTACAGAGTTCAGAAGAGTAGTGGCTGTTATAAAGCAATAGTAAAAAGAGAGTGAGGCAACATTGCGGCGAAGAGAGGGGGATTGAAGAGAGTCAGTAAGAGGCGGGGAATTGATGAGACGAAAAGTCTTTGATTCTATTCGGTCAAGTAGAGCTGTGTGGGTTGAGCCACCCCACACAGGAAAAGCGTACTCTATACAGGGGCGGACAAGACCCCTGTACAGAGACAGTAAGTGAGTTGGGGTGAAGAAACTGCGGAGGCGGTGCAGCACACCTAACTTCTTAGAAGCTGTTTAAGAAAGACATTATATGATCTTTCCAAGATAGATCACGAGAAAAGGAAACACCAAGAATGTTAAGAGAAGAGGAAGGATTGAGTTGAGTATTGTTGAAGGTAAGGGGATAGTCGAGTGGAAGATTGTGAAAAATAGACAGACGAAGGAACTGAGTTTTGGAGTGATTGAAAACCACAAGGTTTTCTCTGCCCCAATCAGAAAGAGTAGAAAGACAAAGGTCGGTGCATCCTAGCCGTCCCACGCGAAGCATGGAGTGGCTGTTGAGAGAGACGCTTTGTGAAACGGGTGGAGCAGTGAAGAGTGGAATCAGTCCGAATCACCAGCATAGGAATGGATAGGACAGGGAGTGCGACTTAATATCATTGATAAATAAAATGAGAAGAGTGGGGGACAGGACAGAGCCCTGAGGAACACTACTATTTATAGCTTTAGAAGAAGAACAGTGGCCAATGGCCATCTACAACCGCAGCTATAGGTCGGCCAGAAAGGAAATTACACAGGCCTGCGAACGAGAACTTTGTAAGAGTTGTTTTCTTACTAATAACTGATATTATATAGTAATTCAACTACGCTGATTTCGAATAAGATGTCCATTTTTTCTATCACGTAATGATTTTCTGCAAACTGGAAGGGAAAAAAACAACATAAATAAATATTATTTAGGTACCTATTTCGCTTTGTTATACTAATTACAAATGCAAACAACTTTAAAAAGAAAGAAGACTATTAACGTCACTTACATATTCATCTTTATTTGTCCCGAGTTTTCTTGTGAGATCTATACCTTTTAGTCTCGAATGTACACGCCGTTCCTTTTCTTTTATGTAATAATTCTGGAGTATCCCGTTTCAACATCCAGCAGTAATCAGCCATCATGCTGATGTCCCACCTTCCCTGATATCTCTTCTCCATTTCTTTGATGTCTTGGTGAAACCGGTCTCCTTGTTCTTCGCTGAGTGCTCCGAGATTCTCTGGGAAGTAATCCACGTGTGAATGTAAGAAATGTAATTTTAAACTCATATTACAACCCAACTCTCTGAACTTATTTAGCATGTTGTTCACAATGTTTTGGTAATTTGGGTCCTTGTTGTTCCCCAAAAATTTGCTGATAACATCCTTAAAAGCAATCCACGCTTCTTTTTCAAGATTGTTCATTGTTCTTTCAAAGTGTTGATCCAAAGTCAGTTTTCTAATCTGGGGACCAACAAAAATTCCTTCTTTCAATTTTGCTTCCGAAAGAGTTGGGAATTTACCACACAGGTACTTAAAATAATCTCCATCTTCGTCCAAGGCCTTAACAAATTGCTTCATCAAGCCCAATTTTATGTGAAGCGGAGGTAAAGGGACTGTATTCGTGTCAATCAAACTTTCACGTTGAATGTTTTTAGAACCAGGTGTCAGGTTGACTCTGCGTGGCCATTCCTTTTTATCCAGTGCTGAGTTCTTGCTCGGCTATCCCATTCACACAAAAAACATGGAAACTTCGTATAACTTGGTTGTTGACCTACATACAAATCACTTTTAAGTCTCCACAAAGTAGCCACCTGTGTTCTTTGTATTTAACCCTAGCTAGAAGAAGCTCAAGATTTTCGTACGTTTCCTTCAATTGAACCGAATGAGCCACAGGAACGGATGCATATAAGTTACCGTTATGAAGGAGGACGCCATTTAGACTTCTTTTGGAGGAATCAATGAAAAGTTTCCACTCATTTGGGTCATAGACTGCAGCGCCTAGCTTAAGTATTAATTCCGAAACATTGTTGCAATATACCAGTGAATTTTCTTGAGAAAAATATTGGATGAATTCTTTTTCTCGATTTCTGTACCAGTAAAATGACGTCCCGGGAGAAAGCAAGTTCTTTGCCCGAAGTCTGGATCCCAAAATCTCTGAAGAATCCTTCGGGAGACACAAATCTCCTACCAAATCATTAAGTTCACTTTGTGTAAACAATTGGGGTTCACCAGATGTTTTTGTTTGAAAACACTCAATATCATCGTTTCCATCGTCATCAGACACCGAATCAGATGAAATTATATCAAGAGTATTTGGTTTAGTAGGTGCAGGTATACCAGGTCCATGAGCAACAGATCTTCTTGCAGACTGAAAGTTTGGATAAGAAATTTCCTTTTTATTTTTAGTATTGTCGCCTTGCATGTTACATGAAAAAAAATAGCAGTCATTGCTGTGATTTCTAGGCTCACGCCAGACCACTGGAATCCCAAAAGGTGAAGAGTCCTTTTAACCTTTACTCCACAGTCTAAGTTGTTCAACACAAACACTGCAAACTTTATGTGGAGCCCATGATTTGTCTTGATCTCCAAGTTCACTCCGAAGTACGCATCGTATGCTTTCTTGAGGAAGTCTAATATCTCGCCTTTGTTTTTTCACAGTAAATTTTCCACAAATATCATATAACAGAAAATTTTGGGCTATTTACACACCCTCTGGTTGCCATAGCGACAAATAAACAAATTTCAAAAGAGAAATATAGTCACCGCGCACCTTTGAATAATAAAGAACTATAACCTCGCACGCACTAGACAGACTGACTGATCTCGTGGCGTTTCTCGAATGTTCTAGAAGACACTATGACGTCACTTCTGATCTGGAAGCATTTATAGGCTGTAGTTTTTAATCAAAATTTAATTGAGTCAATTTTAATGAAATTACTTACATATGTAATATGAAATGACATTTTGTGAAAAATCTGTGCGTGATGGCGAAAAATTAATATTATTTTCGGAATCAGCATGCAAAAATTACTATATAAGTGGTAAAATATTTCGGACAACAAAACCATCGCAGGCCTGTGTTATACTGTAGAGTGTAGATGAAGGCAAAGATATAAGGATAGAAATCGCAGAAAAGGAGTTCGGAAATTAAGGATTTGTGCCAGACTCTGTCGAAAGCTTTTGATATGTCTAGCACAACAACAAACGTTTCACCGAAATTCCGAAAGGATGAGTATACTGTGTGTATCATCATATATATATATATATATTAGTGGTGGACCGGATATCCGCATCCGCATCATTTTAACATCCGCATCCGCACTTCTGACTGCGGATGTCATGCGGATATTATCTCTAATAAATTATGCAATTTACAATTAAATTAGCTTATAAAGTAGCTTATAAGGCCCAGTCATGCACATTTCATGTAAAGTATTAATTATTAATGAACAAACAAATATATAAACCTGAAAATATAAATACTTGGTAACACAGAAAATTGAATGAAACTTGTTTCATTGAATTTTCTGTGGCTGAAACTCTTGAGAAAGTTATTATTTTTATCATAATGAAAACATCAATATTAATTTTAATTCTTATGCATTGCCTCCCATAATAGAAATATCACGAAATTTGAAAAATTATGTAATATTTTGCAAATACACCGACAAGATTATTGGTGATTTTGCAAATTGACTGATTTTTGTGTTTTTGCAAAATGATCAAATATTTAAGGTCATTTTGTAAAATTACTATTGTTTTGGTTTCTTTGCAAACTGACCGGAGAATTTGCAAAAAGATTGATTTCGCAAAAAAACTAACATATATATATATATTATATATATATATATATATATATTATTCATTTAGCTCAGGTCATATTCATAATTCTATATTATATTGATAGATTAACTAAATATCCGCATCCGCATCCGCGGATATTGAAATTAAAGATGTTGAAAAACTGACATCCGGTCCACCACTAAATATTATATATATATATATATATATATATATATATATATATACACACAGGGTGTCCCATAAGTCCGGCATCATAGGAGAAATTCATATTTTTCTATTTCTACAAACCATAATTCATATTTTTCTCTTTCTACAGGCCATAATGTCTGTGAGCAAGGAAGAACGAATCCAGATAATTCTACTCATAGGAAATCAGAGGAAATCAGAGGAAAGTCAGAGCTGCTGAATTTAACAGACTGCATCCAGACCGCGAGCCAATAATACAGAGTTGTGTTAGCAGACTTGTTGCAAAGTTTAAGGAAACAGGATCCATAGAAGATAAACCACGCAGTGGACCTTCAAGGAGGTCTACTGACGATGATACAGCGACTGCTATCCTGGCTCATTTTAACAGAAGTCCCAATAAGTCTCTTCGGCGATTGTCCGCCGAGACAGGAGTGTCGAAAAGTAGCATCCATCACATTCTTCAGGCTCACAAATGGCATCCATATAAACTTCAGATCATACAGAAATTAAGCGAAGATGATCCCGAACGGCGGATGGAATTTTGTGAATGGGCTACGGAACAATATGCTCGAGATGCCAATTTCCCGTTCACCATTCTGTTCAGTGACGAGGCTGTTTTTTATGGAAATGGTGAGGTAAATCGACAGAACACCCGCTACTAGTCTCTAAACAACCCTCACTGGTGCATCTCGGGTGATGGTATGGTGTGGCATTTGGAAGGATCGCATCATAGGCTCCCTCTTTTTCGATGAACATGTCACTGGAGGCACCTACCTACGTATGCTCAAGGAAGAAGCATTTCCCAGTGTCTTGAACGAAGAAGGAAATTTCCCAAAATGGTTCCAGCAAGACGGCGCTCCTGCACATTACAGCACCCAAGTAAGGGAATACCTGTACCAACAATTCCCTGGTCATTGGATAGGACGTTGAGGGCCTGTGGAATGGAGAGCTAGAAGCCCGGATCTCACGCCACTAGATTTTTATCTCTGGGGCCAATTCAAAGCGCTGGTATACGCACAGAAAATTAGGAGTGTTGAACATTTGCGGCAGCGCATTATTGGGGCACGTAACACCATTACTCCTGGCATCATTCACGGTGTGCTTGCTGACTGGGTATCACGTCTGAATTTGTGTATTGAAAACAATGGTGGACATATTGAGCACGTTCTGTAAATAAAAGCTTTTGTTTTGCCTTTTTTATTATTTTTCCTATGATGCCGGACTTATGGGACACCCTGTATATATATATATATATATATACACAGAGAGTGCATGGAACAAGGAACTCTTCTGGGAAAATTAAATCCACTATAGTCCGAATAAGTAATGGTAAATGACAAATACCATATGGTATTTGTCATTTACCATTACTTATTCGGACTATAGTGGATTTAATTTTCCCAGAAGAGTTCCTTGTTCCATGCACGGTCTGTGTTTAACATATAATTTTCTCAGGGAACCATTCTGAGTTTGTGTATGTATATATATATGGATCACGTTAAGAATAGCGAACCCATTTGCCTCATGTTAAGAATGGCGAACCCAAAATTCAACATGTTAAGAATAGCGAACCCAAAATTCAACATGATCCTAAATAAATATACAGGGTGTCCCATAAGTCCGGTCTCATAGAAAAATTTATTTTAAATTAAATTTATAACAGTAACATATTAGAACTAAAACAAATGTTAAAACTGATAGGATCTTTTAAACTATTTCTCCCCCGAACATACTCTTTCCAACAATCACCACCCCAATGTTGATCTTTTCAACTGTATACCCCCCGAAGTTTAAACTCTGCAAATTAACCAAAATAAGATAAGAAAACAATAACAACAAATTTATTGTTTATTGCAAACATATAACAAATAGAGGGATCACCTGAAGATCAGGGCCCCCAGCCTTCTTTGTTAGCTTTATAAGGCTAACTAACGAAAATATCACGACCTAACCTAACCAATCGTGAAGGGCGTACAGTTGACCTAACGATTGGTTAGGTTAATCGTGATATTTTCGTTAGTTAGCCTTATAAGGCTAACTAGAGAAGGTTGGGGGCCCTGAGCTTCAGATGATCCAAATAGAGAACCATTATTTAAATAGGATAAAATTTGAATGCCCGGTTAGGACAACTGTACGCCCTTGACGATTGGTTACAAAATTCTCCATGTCAAGAGTAGCAAACCTCAAAGTTTCCATGTCAAGAATAGGGAACCCAAAATTATCCATGTCAAGAATAGCGAACCTAACACCCTATGGGTTCACTGTTCTTAACGTGATCCATATATATATATATACATATATATATATATATATATATATATATATATATACAGGGTGGGCCGTAAGTTTCCATACATAGGAAAATTTAAACGTTTGTTTTTATGTTTCAGATACCCTAAGAATATGCGTTTGTAAGATCTTGTTTACCGATGAAGCAAATTTTTACGTCAATGGAGAAGTTAATCGGCAAAACATACGTTATTGGAGTAATGCTAACCCTAACTGGCTGAGTCCGACGAAGATGCAAGGTGGCGGTAAAGTGATGGTGTGGGCCGGGATATGGGGTGACAGAATTATTGGACCAATTTTGTCAGTGGAAATCTTAATGCCGAAAGGTATCTTAACATGTTGCAAGAAGAGATTTTCCCATCCCTGCTAAACGAGGAAGGTAACTTCCCAGTTTACTTCCAGCAAGATGGAGCTCCACCTCATTATGGTCTTCACGTGCGTCGGTATTTGGATCAGCAGTTTCCGGATGCTTGGATTGGTCGGCGTGGTCCTGTGGAGTGGCCTCCAGATCCCCAGATCTCACCCCCCTTGATTTCTATCTTTGGGGGCACTTGAAGGCCATGGTGTATCAGGAAAAGATACGAGACATAAATCATCTAAAGGAACGTATCACCAACGCCATTACAAGCATAACGTCAACTGTGCTAATGCGTGTTCATCAACAGTGGGGAACACGTATTGAAATGTGTTTTCAAAACAATGGCAACCATGTAGAGCATATTATATAAATAAAAATGGTTGTCCATAAAAAAATGTTTATTTTTCCTATGTATGGAAACTTACGGCCCACCCTGTATATATATATATATATATATATATATATATATATATATAAGAAAAATATTAAATGATAAACTGCAGAGTATCGATGACGTCATACAGGAACTAATTGAGAAGCATACAGAACAAGAAAAAGACGACGCTATAGAAGCGATAAAGGTTAACTCAAAGTACTTCTATAATTTTGCAAAAAGAAAGTCGAAAAACCATGCGACTATCGGACCTTTAAAAAACGAGAACAGTGATTTATCTGATGATCTAACAGAAGTAGCTGAAATATTAAGAGCTCAGTACGAATCATCTTTCAGTATCCCTAAAACTGACAAACTGATATGCGATAGAAACGCGTTCTTTGAAGAACTACAAGGGGAAAGTATGACGGACTTCGACTTTACGACAGATGATATTACACAAGCTATAGGGAAACTAAAAACACACTCAGCGGCAGGACCGGATAAATGGAATGCCACACTAATCAAAAACTGCAAGAATGCAATCGCTGAGCCCTACATTCGATATGGAGACGATCACTAGACACGGGAGAAATACCGGGTATCCTGAAGAGCACGAATATAGTCCCAATATATAAAGGAGGAGATCGATTGAGGCCAAAAACTATAGGCCGGTGTCGTTTACATCTCATCTCACGAAAATATTTGAAAGAATATTTAGAGAGAAAGTCTATGACTTTTTGGAAACTCAGAAAAAATTCAATGATAACCAACATGGGTTTCGGTCAGGCAGATCATGCCTATCACAACTATGATGTAATATATACAGACTTTGCCAAAGCATTCGACAAGTGTGACCCTGGAATTATAATACATAAACTGAAATATATGGGAATAATAGGAAAAGTAGGGAAATGGATATATAATCTCCTTAGTGAGCGGCGGCAAGTCGTTACAGTACAACGAGTATCTTCATCAGAATCAGAGGTCCTCAGCTCAGTACTACAAGGAACAGTATTAGCTCCACTACTCTTTATAATCATGCTAACTGACATAGATGAGGACGTTACCAGAGAAAGCACAGTAACATCCTTTGCTGATGACACAAAGATCAGTAGAAAAATAAGAAACCCAGAAGATATAGGATCTCTACAAACCGACATGAACAGAATCTACAAGTGGACGGAAGACAACAATATGAAGTTTAACACTGAGAAATTTCAGCTGTTACGGTACGGAAAAAGAGAAGACCTAAAATCCATCGAATATTATACCCTAAATGGACAGGAAATTCAGAGAAATCCTAGAGCAAAAGATTTAGGGGTTGTAATGACTGATGATGCGAAATGTGAAGCACAAAATAAGATAGCAGTAAACAGAGCAAAGAGAATAACGGGGCAGATACTGAGAACCTTTAAACGAAGATATAGGAATATAATGATTCTTCTACTGAAATCACTGATCATACCCAAATTGGAATACAGCTCGGTCCTAACATGCCCATATAAAAAAAAGACATTAGACAGCTAGAAGGGATTCAGAGAAGCTTCACAGCCAAGATCAAGGGGTGCAAGGAACGAAATTACTGGGAAAGGTTACGCCAACTAAACCTATATTCACTGGAAAGGAGAAGAGAGAGATACACCATTATTTACACTTTGAAAATAATAGAGAAACTAATCCCTAATCTTACTCTGAACCCTGTAACTCCCCAAACAACGGTGGAAAGTAGAAAAGGAAGACTGTGTCGTGTTCCCAAATTAAAGACGAGACAGGGAACATCCTTAATCCTGAAAGAAAATAGTTTTGTTGTGAGAGGACCAAAACTGTTTAATCAGCTGCCCAAAGACCTAAGGAACACGAATGGTGTTGCAGTAGACATTTTCAAAAGAAGATTAGACGCCTGGCTCAGAACAATCCCCGATGAGCCAGGCGTACCTGACTATGTGAGGTAGAGAGTACAAGAAACCAACTCACTACTTCACCAGACCAACTCGAGAGGAGGGGCGACAAGCTTGACCTTCGTGAAATGAGGAATCATCGCGCGGAACCTTTGAAAAGTTGAAAGGAAAGGTATATATGTTACGGTTTTTTTGCGAAATCGGTCTTTTTGCAAATTCTCCGGTCAGTTTGCAAAGAAACCAAAACAATAGTAATTTTACAAAATGACCTTAAATGTTTGATCATTTTGCAAAACCACACAAAAATTGGTCAATTTGCAAAAAACACAAAAATCAGCCACTTTGTAAAATCACCAATAATCTTGTCGGTGTATTTGCAAAATCTCTTGTTCTAATACTGTAGAACCTTCTACCTCCTAACCTAACCTAACCTAACCACAATGACACTGTTGGTTAGGTTAGGTTAGGAGCTAGAAGGTTCTACAGTATTAGAACAAGAGATTTTGCAAATACACCGACAAGATTATTGGTGATTTTGCAAATTGACTGATTTTTGTGTTTTTGCAAAATGATCAAATATTTAAGGTCATTTTGTAAAATTACTATTGTTTTGGTTTCTTTGCAAACTGACCGAAGAATTTGCAAAAAGATCGATTTCGCAAAAAAACTAACTATACCGGCTTGACCTCCGTGTGAAGAGAGACCAACACACGAAACAACATAAGGTTCATAAGGTATATATATATATATATTATTCATTTAACTCAGGTCATTTATATTTAGTAAAACATTAGGGTACAGTTAGGCTGTATATGTTTCATCATTTATTTATTATTTTTTATTGAAATGTAAGGAACTTTCCTTGCAGTTAGTTTGGAATGAATCTTCATTTTATTTTGCTACATATTAAAAACGGGATTATTCGACCAATTTAATTATTTCTATTTTATAACTTTTTGCACTACCATTCCCATTTCCTTCGCTATACGGAAGTATTTCCAGTTTTATTTGCGGCCATGCAAGTAAAACATACAGTACATAAACCCATGTACATACTTCCGATTAATTAGTAAAGTGTATGATTCAAGTTGTTGTTGTTGTTGTTGTTTAGCCGATCAGCCCACCCTGATCGAGCAAGCCGGCGGCACGCAGGTAACCGATCACCCCCTCCGGAGTGGACCAGAGGTTCAGCGCACTAGTGATGTTGTGTTGTGTTCGTTGTTGTGCTAGAGCGGTACAGTCTGTCATAATGTGTTCAATTGTTTGTGGTGTGTCCTGGCACAGGTGGCAGGTGTCGTCTATGGAGTTGTCTAGTCTGTGTTTATATATCGGTAAGTTGGGGTGATGTCCACATCGGAATCGTGCTAAGTTAACTCGATCCGATCTGCTCAGGCTGATCTCTGACCTGTTAATGGGTGGCGGCTTCGCACCTAGGACCGCATTCGGACCGAGTCGTGTCATTGCTTTGTGGGTTAGGTGTGTGTGTATGTGTTTTCTGTGCTGTGTGATGTCTGTGGGGCGTGGTATGGAATGGAGTATTTGGTTATAATGTCTCTCTGGTGTTACCTTAATGGTGCGAGGTGTTGGTGCATGATTGTACATGTAGTGGCAAGGGTGTTGTGGGTTAGTTGTCGCTGCTGCCATGAATTGTGTTCCCCTCATGTCTAAATGTTCCCTAACTTTCAGTATTTTTGTTTGTGTGTGCAGGTGTTCTATTGGTGTTGTTTGAGTGCATCCTGTAATGATAAGAAGTGCGTTGTTTTGTATTGTCTGTAAGGTGTTTATGTGTGTTTGAGATAATGGGTGCCCAGCATGGGCTAGCATAGTCCATAACTGAGCGAATATATTGTTTGTATATGAGTGATGTTGTTTCCTGCTGGTGTCCAAAGTTTGTGCCTGTTAGTACCCTAAGCGTGTTAAGTCTTGACGTACATTTGTTTTTAATGTCCTGAATGTGGTTTGCAAAAGATAATGATGTGTTGTACGTGACGCCAAGTATTTTGGTCCTGTGAGTGTGTGGAATGTTGATGTTGTTTAGTGTAAGCTGTGGAATTACCTGGTGTTCTTTTGTGTTGCTTGTAAGCAAGGTGATGGATGATTTTGTGGGCGCTACTTTGAGTCTATTGTGTGTGAGCCAGTCTTGTATACTGTTTATGTATGTTTGTAGGTTATTTGTAGCGGTGTCGATGTTGTTGTGGGTGGATGTTAGAGTGATGTCATCTGCATATGATGATAAGGTAAGCTTGTTATCTATGGGTGTTGGAATGTCATGCATGTATAAGTTGAACAGTGTTGGTGAGAGAACAGAGCCTTGAGGGACCCCGTTCAGAAAAAGCTTGTTTTTGGATGACATGCCATTAAATGTGACATGTGAGTATCTTCCTGAAAGATAGTTGCTCAGCCACCTTTTGGTGCTATTGTGCATGTTTGTGTTAAGTATTTTGTTTATGAGAGGGAAGCGTGGGATAGCATCAAATGCTTTACTAATGTCTATTGTTGCTAATAGTGTACGTTGAGCTGGTCGTCTGGAGTTGATGCCATCCATGATGTGCTGCGTGAGGTTAGTGAGGAATGTCGTGGTTGAGTGGTGAGGTCTGAATCCATGTTGAGTACGCGATAGTGGAATGTGTGGGTTGGTGATTTGTAAGATTAGTCTTTCTGTTACTTTGGAAGGTGTGCATAGTAAAGTAATGGGTCTAGAGGAAGCTGGTTCTGTTGGATTTTTGTTTAGTTTGAGTAGTGTAATAATTTTACCTTGTTTCCATATGTCAGGAAAAATACAGTGTTGGTATGAATATGTGCTGATATTTGTGAAAGCTAGTATTCCTTGTGGGCCCAAGTGTTTAAGGTGTATGTTAGATATGTTGTCTGGTCCAGTAGCCTTCGAATTCTTAATGTTTTGCTGATCTTGGTCTGGTCTGTATTGAAGGGTGTCATGGTCGTGTCGAGTCTGTAGGTTTTCTTGTGTCTGGCTGTTTGTCTGTCTGCGTGTTTCTGGTTGTTGTCTCTGTTTAAGTGACTTATCTTTGCGTAGTGATTAACTAGAATGTTAGTTTCTTGTGTGTATGTTGGGATATTATTTTGGCTGCGACAGATAGCCGCGTGTGAGGTGTGAATGCCGCTGTTAGAGTGGGTAATGCTGTTTATAGTCTTGTATAGCCTGGATGTATCTGTGGAGTGGTTTAGTGTTGTTATGAATTCCCTGAATGTTTCTGTTTGTTTTTCTTTGAGTTTGTTGTTTATTTCTGTGTTGAGCTGTTGTACCTGCTGTTTTATGACTTCTGTGTGTGGTGTTTGTATGTTATGTTTGAGGTTGTTACGTTTCCTTATGAGGTGGGCTATTTCTCTAGTGTAATTTGGGTTGTATTTCCTAATGTTGCCCTTGGGTATGTATTTGTTTGCATTATTGATGATCTGATTAAATATCTTGAGTGTTGTATTGATGTTTATGATGGGTGTGCTGTTTATTGTGGTGAATTGTTCCTCAGTCTGTATTTTGAACTGGTCCCAATCAGCTTTCTTTTAATTTCTGTAAGTGTGCCTAAGGCTGTTGGGGCAGAGTGTAGAATGTGTTGTAATGATGATGGGCAGGTGGTCTGATGACAGTTGTTTTTCTGTTCTCCATTGTGTATGTGTTGCTAGTGAGGGGGAACAGAACGTTATGTCTGGGGAGGAGTTTGAGTATCCTGCTTGATGTGGTATGTGTGTATGTTCTTCTGTATTGTTAAGAATGAAGAGGCTGTTTAGTTGTGTGGCTATGTTGGCGCCTCTGGTGTTGCTTTGGTTCAAGTGATTCAAGTGTCGGCGAAATACTGTACTCAGGTTTTCCTTCTCTGCGCATCCAAAATACTTCCGTTTTTTCGATTCTGTTTGAAATTTTCATGTTATTAAAAGATAACTTAAATTTTAAGATAGTTTCTGCAAAGAAAAAAGGTCCGTAAATCTTCGATCTTGTCATACCCAACCAGACATTACTTTAGGAGAATCTCCCTCTCATTCGTAGAACTCGGTTGGTTTTTCACTAGCTCAGATAGGGCAATTATGTCGATTAACCTTTCCGCATGTGTGGAATGTCGCCTCATCGCTGAAGAGAATGTAGTTTAATAAGTTTTCGGTATGAGGATTTTAAAATCCTCAGAACAGTCGTTTTTGGTATGCTCAGTCTACGTGATGCTGTGTGAGTTGACATTCTAGGATTTGTTTCAAAGGCATCTATTACCAATTGAACATTCTCTTGAGAAGTACCTGGATGTCCAGATCTTGCCTCATCATAAACAGATCCTGTTCTTTTAAATTTCTTGACCAGCCGGCGAATTGCTTTGTCTGTAGGTCCTGGTTTGTGAAATCTTCTTTCGAATTTTTATCGAGTTTATTTGCACTTCTTCACTTAGATATGTAGTGTTACTACCATCACACGTTCTTGTACATCCATCATCATCTATGGCCTGTAGAAAATAAAATAGAAATATCATTATTGTGGCAAAATATATAGGAACTTTTGGACCACCCTGTATATATATATGTCGGTTACATATTGTTCCGAAAAAAAGTTCGTAGATTTTTTATTTACGCTTAGTACAGCAGGAGCCTTATGTCCCGCCTCACTTTTTTATTTTAGGATTAGCTACTAGATACATTGGTCTGCCGAGACTCGCCTCTTTCGAAAAAAAACAAAAAAAAAAACTTGCTTATGAAAATGAAAATTGGAAGGACCATTTACTTCAATCACCCGCTCCCAATGATGTAATTTAAAATTTATATCTAAAATTTAAATATTTAAATGTGTTCCTCAATCCCCGCCTACAACTACTCTCCTTCTCCAGTTCCAGAATTGAAAAGTCTACGGGAAAATCAATGCAATTATTATCTAAACTATTTATATGAAGAGTTATACGTATAATTATTCTTTACAGCAAAGCATCGATCATTTTATCTATTAACAATTTTATGCTTTTCAGTATAAGAAATCGAATGTAACAAAATACAGTTTTGGTAAAACGTGGCACGTACACAGAAAGCCTTATTTCTATCACTTCGTAGAAAATCCTTGAGTCAGCTATAGACGCTTTTTTGGAAGTACAACCTTACATCTAAATTTTATACAGATTAAAGGAATTTCATCAGTCTGTGGAACTAATTAATTTTTCTATTTTTGTCCATTTGAAAATTAAATTGAACATAAATTAAGCTTATTTTGGACTTAGTCTCGTTTAGATTTACCCCATGAAGCCTAATTGAATTCCCTGAAATTTTATTTTTATAGAGGATTTCTTTATTCAACTTTAACTTAACAACCATATTTCAGTTATGAATTTATGAGCATTATATATATAAAAATAAATAACAAATTTTCTAGAGCTTCGATCTGAAGCTACCCCGGAAGACCATATCCTTCTTGGCTGCTCCCTGAGGTTAGGTGAGACTCCAATTTATTTTCTATCTACTAACAGGGATCAAACCGGTCACTGAGATCTTTCCCGCAACGTACAGTGTTTTTCTCAATACGCCATCGGAACTAATAATGTGTTTTAACATACTTAACATATTTATAGTTTTGTTCTACATTACAATTTTATTAAACAACTTTTTTCAGGTGAAAATTTTTCTTTTGCATTTAAAAACTTTAGATTCAAAACAAAAAATGAACTTTTTTAAAAATTAAAACAACTAATATTAATTTCGATGGAAAGATTATTTGTAAGGTCGTGTTATGAATGTGACAGTGTCTAAATGATTCGGAAAAATACAATTATATGAATTTAATTTCCTTTACGCAGTTAGTGCATACACGATAACACAGACTGAATAGGCGTGCAAACACCTATTTATCAGGCTCCGTATACCGATGAAGTAATCATTATTTTTACTTATTTCTGAATGTAGCTGTCTAGGTTAGCTTTAAACCCTAGACCCTGTCCAAAAACTGGGTCCTATCTGCTTAGCAGGTAGCTGGTGAAGGAAGTTATAATTTAGGGCCTCTTTGCTTGTGACCCGTTGCCCAGGTTGGTCTTCTTCCATCATGAAAAAGAAAATCTTCAGTATTTGCAATTTATCATTACTTATTCAAACTAAAGTGGATTTAATATCCCGGAAGAGTGCTTTGTTCCACTCGCATTAGTTCTGTGTATTCCATAAAAGTTATCTCAGGGAACCATTCTGAGATGGACCATATATATATATATATATATATATATATATACGAACAAATTTACGATGATTTAGAAAAGACGGAAGTTTTAAATACAGTTTTCTCTTCCGTGTTTACTAACGAAAATATGAACAACATCCTCTTTCCCGTAATCATGCTCAGTGATGATCATTTAAAACTTCGCGATTTTACCATTAATGAAAGTGAAGTAATTTCAGCCATAGGTAAAACTAATCGTTATAAAACTCGAGGTCCAGATAAGTTCAACCCAAGGAAACTTAAAGAAGTGAAATGCGCAATAGTCTTTCCTCTTACGTATAAATTTAATAATTAATAATAATAATAATAAATCTTTACAGTCCGGAGAAGTTCCGTTCGATTGGAAACTCGCAAACATTATGCCAATATTTAAAAAAAGGGGACAAATTGCTTCCCTAAAATTATCGTCCCATTAGTCTGACTTCAGTAGTTGGTAAGTAAGTTTATGGACACGATCGTTTGGGACAAAATAATAATTAATCACTTAGAAATGAATAATTTAATTAAATATTCTGAGCACGGCTTTCGACGTAATCGTTCTTGTTTGACCAATTTGCTCGACTTTTTTAATGATACTGTAAATATATATGGCGAGAGTAAGACAACAGATGTTATTTATATATTTTGATTTTCAAAAGGTGTTTCATAAAGTTCCCCATAGAAGATTATTAAATGAACTTCAATCTCACGGAATTGATGGTAATGTTTTCAAATGGATCGAAAATTGGTTTAGTGGATATAAACAGAGTGGTCATTAATGGCAAAAGCGCGTAACTGGAGAAGTGTAACTAGTGGCATGCCTCAAGGATCAGTTCTGGGACCAGTTCTTTTCATTACTTAACATCAGTGGCATCGACATAGGAATTAACAGTATAATTTCAAAATTTGCGGATGATACCAAACTGAGTGGGGACGAACAAAATCAGCAGCAGAACGTTTATAGATTCAAGAAGATATTAATAAGTTACTAAAATGGGCAAAAATTTGGCAAATAAACTTTAATATAGATACTGTAAAATGTTGCATATCGGTAGAAACAATATTAAAGAAAAGTATTTTTCGCGCGATAGGACACTAACGAGGGTTATGGAAGAGAAAGATTTAGGTATTATTGTTGCCGACACCCTTTAATCGAGTAAACAGTGTATCGAGGCGATTAGGAAAGCAAATAGAATCTTAGGATTTATTTAATCTTGGTTAACCTTGGTTTTGCTTCTGCCCAAATTGTTCATTCTGACTAAGGTCAAGCTTGTCACTCCACCTTAGACCTACAGTTTAACGTGGAATCCGAACCCCACCCCACCACGGGCGGTCAGAAATTACAGTCATCGTCCGGACTCGATCTCACGACCTCCCGATCAGCAGCCCAGGATACCCATTTATCTAACAACCAATTTTTATTGTGTGGAAGGATGAACAGCTGGGTTATGCTGCGCGCTGCCTGCCGTCACCGTGTTTCGGACCCGGGGATGATGGGTTCGTAGTCAGCAATGCTAACTACTACACCACCGAGGTGGTAGATCATTTGAATTTAATTAAGTCCGAAAAAAACAATGTTAACATTGTATAATTCCTAATATTCCCGTTAATTCTGGTCCCCATATTTACGGTAGGACATAGACAAAATGGAGAGAGTGTAACGACGGACTTCAAAGATGATTCCCAGACTTAGAAGCAAATCCTACGCTGCCCGTTGAGAAACGTTAAATTTATGCTCACTCGTTAAAAGGCGTATTCGAGGAGATTTAATCCAGGTGTTTAAAATGATTAAAGGTTTTGATAACGTCGACGCAGAAAATATTTCACCTTCAGCAATGCAGATAAAACTCGCGGTAACAGTCTGAAGTTAGTCAGTAAACCAGTGTTTCTCAAACGGTGGATCGGATCACGACCCCCGGGTCGTAGTTTGTTTACCCCCATAGTAGTGATTTGTGCGCAAAAAATAAAAACAAAAAAAACCGCTTCGTGAATTTATTTACCCCCGACCTAAGACTCTGACACGGGGGTCGTGGGGGAAATCCGGGTGAGAAACACCGCAGTAAACATTTTAATTCTAATGAAACTAAGCATTTCTCCTTCAATCGTTATAGTTAATTTGTGGGATGGATTGCCGACCAGCGTATGGCTACAGATATGCTGTAATTTCGCTGCAAAGGGACTTTGTGACCACTCTGTAGTTCAAAGTAATTCGGTCGAATCCTTTTAAAAGGGATTGTAAAATTAGGGTTTTATTAATAAATAAAAAAATAATAGAATCTATAATACTTAATCGGAAAACATAAGTTAGGTTTAATAGATGGATTATAAAGTTAGGAAATAGGCCTCAGGTGAAGTTGTAAAAGCGTACGTGACTTTTAGCACGAAGCCAGAAGAACAGGTTTCGTCGCGTTCGTACTTGTAATCGTGTTTAGTCAATCAGAAACAAGTATAATAGTCACGTGATGCCAACTCTTGTCTCGTCCGATCATGTATTCATAAAGTTTTGGTTTAGAAATAGCACTAAATATGTATGATGATAGGATTCAATACGATAAAATAGTCCAAATAAGTTAGTTAAATAAAATACAAGAAGTAAGAATTTAATAAAACTTAGAAAATAATGTTTAAACTTGTTCTGTAGTTCCAGGTGCGTGAGGAAAAGAGAGAAAAAATGTTCTATCATGACTCAAGATGGAAATCCGAAGTCTCTTCTGAAGGGAGGGTTGGGAGCGTCGTTAAGACAGTGCATAAGAGTTGTCACAGAGGGAGGTCGTACCACTCCATCCGAAGTTCGCCTATTTTCCTTCCGTGTTATCTTTATGTCAATTTCGCGATTCGAACTCGTGGAAAATATTTAACATGAACTTAAGTCAGTAAATTCATTTGCTTTCCTCCTAGAGCCTACGGAGAATGGAATCCTATCTGAGGCCAGGGCCGTTTCTAGCCATTAGGAGGCCCTAAGCAGAATACCCATTTGAGGCCCCACCCCTCCATCCACCAACTCACGCCTTACTACATCACCTCAGCACACACATACAAAAAATGGCTGTATTAATAAAAAACAATTATGAAACAATTTTAATGAAACATTTATGTCCAAAACAACAAATATGTACTTTCAGAAGACAAGCAGAAAAAATACTCTTCATGAAATTCCTGAAAATTAGCTTATACATTATTTAGAATAAATGACACAGAACTATGTATAAAAAAATAATGCAATTATCAACTACCAAACAATTACTAACTCTACGATACAATCGTTTAATAGCTAACAGTTATACAGAACAGTTTGTATCTTCAAAATTTTTGCCTCCTAGATTTTTTCTGGGCGAAATCATCAATAACATCATCATATGAAATCTCCCTGCCAACGTTCTGATAATAATCGACATCTGTTCTTGGTGGCTTATGTCTGGAGTGCAGTCTAAAATGAGTGAGTAATATTTAGCTTGTTTTATTTCTGCAACAATGGCATCCAAGATCTTCCCACTAAGGACCCAATGAGCTCATTTTGAATGATGTTTCCTAGGTAACTTGAATAACTATATTGGCCACTTTCGACTCTGCTGATGTGTTGTTTCATCACTGGATCAAATTTGGCAAGCAGCTCAACCTCCTTCAAGAAGTTGTCATTGTCTCGATTGTACAATGTAGAGGAAGACCCCCTGAAAGTAAGGTTTCTCTCTGCCAGTGATTGAATTATACTTACAAGACATGTGAGAACATCTCGCCAGCGTTTTCGCTCTACCTCCATTAATGACATTTCAGTTTGGTTAATGGTCCTCCCAGTTTTTAGCCGCAGTTCCAGATCCTTCCATGTTGCCATGTTATCTGCATGTTCTGAACTATTTTCATGGCCTTTCAGAAGCGAACCAACGTTTATCCAGTCTGAAAGTCCATCCGTAATTAGTTTGTACGACTTCCTTGAAAATACCTTGCAGCAGAAGCAATAAAGAGCATCATTCCTACTAGAGTACATCAGCCAGCTTCGCTTTATTTTTTCCCCATTAATTAATGTTCTGTACATGTAATGGTGATGAAAGCTTCTACCGTCCTCTCTTTTAGGGAATGTGAAATCTTGACTGATTTGAAATGGTCCTCGAGACACCAGATCTGTCTTCAAGGCATCTGACAGGACAACTGGCCAGTCATACGGATCAAGCGGTGGAGCAGATCTTGGTTCTTGTTGCTCAGTAGAAATGCCTGTGTGTGGTGTTTGAAGCTGAATAGAAGATGGGCCACTTGTTTTTTCATCATGCTCTACTTCTACTGGTGTTTGAGGTTGCATAGAGGATGGTCCTGCTGTTGGCTCATGATGCTCATCAGGCTTTGCTGAGGATGGCTTTTCCAAATATTTCAGTAGTGCTCCTGAGAAGAACATAACAGTACATATTCTGTTAGATTTTGCTAAAATACTCTTTCTTATCTTGTTTGATAATTGATCTGTGTGAACAGAATTTGAGGTGATGTGATCCATTAAATTTCACATTTCGAAATATTATCAATATTACAGAGACTAGCTTACTCTACACGATTCCTGAGCACTTGCCTAGCTTGATGGTCTACCTAACCTAGTTGCCTGAACTGTAATCATAAGAATATACAAGTGGCACATCTCACCTGAGCTACTGGAAAGCTTCTCCTCTATTTTCTTCTTTTTCCGTTTTTCAGCTCCTCATGGATAATGTCGTTTCATTTTCCAAGATGCACGAAGTCACATCTAGTTAACCACAACTAATCTGCTAAATAATAATAATGATGATAATAATGATGATAATAATAATAATAATAATAATAATAATAATAATAATAATGTTTTACAATACTAGAAAAATTAAGCATTTAGGAAAGTACAAGCATATAGTAAGAATAAAGTTAAATAATATAGAAAAAAGATCTCACAATAGTTATTTACACATAACGACCAAAACGTTTGGTTTGTCTCCGTTTTATCACATTTGTCTCATACAAAAACTTTTATTAATACGACAATAATAATAATAATAATAATAATAATAATAATAATAATAATATTAACAATAATATTAATAATAACTTCAGCTATATTCCTATTCTTGCCCACTGAGCTATGACCTGGGAGCCTGTCTAATGCCCCCTAGTAGCAGCGGGGCCCTAAGCGGCCGCTTAGACTGCTTATGCCAGGAAACGGCCCTGTCTGAGGCCTTAGACTTCTATTCATGTCACGCGCTGATCCTATATCGTCTCTGTAGGCCTACTTGTTTCCCTATCAAGGCTTATCCTTGTTTATTAATGTAGTGTATTGGGTTCTTTTAATAAAGATAATTATGTCTAATAAGAATTTAATAATGTTTTCTTTAATAAAGAAGAAAATAATGTTAAATAAGAACCTTAATTATGGTTTGCATGTAAATACGAAATTGATAATGTTTTGTTTGAAATTAACAGTATAAAAATACAAATTGGCAACATCTGAGATGTGCCCACTGTGCCGACTCAGAATGCCCCCAAAACGGCAGTCTTTGTGCGGGATGTGTCCTGGTTGGGTTGTTTTTCGTATTAGAATGTTATTATTTAAAATATTAATTATGTCTCTCTCTCTCCGCGATTAAATGTTAACGCTAATTCGCCCTCGCATTACCCCGTTCGTCTAAAGTATTTCGGCATAAATAAAAAGTCAGTAAATAGTAAATAAAAGTGTGTAATTATCCCCGATCCCTTTGCTGTTTGTTCAAAATTATAATGCCGGTCACGGCTACCCGTCCGCCTGTGTTTATAAAGCACAGTGAAGCGAGTGTAAAGAGAAGAAAGAGCAATGATAAAAGAAATTGAATAAATTAAAGTAAATAATGAATTGTGAATGAGGGGAATCACTACATTTGTGGTGGCGAGCGGTGTTCCTTTAAATGAATTAAAAGAAGGGCATTCCCACGTCCTCTGTACGAGCCTTATATTTCGGCCAAGTACATTGCTACTCGTTTTTTTCGTCTTTATAAAATTAGTAGAAATTCTGTTTCGGTAAATTAAGCAGTAAAATGCATTGTGTACCTCAGTTGTAACCAGTAAACACCCTTTGGGTGTACCCCATTCCTTAAAAAATCATTTTTTCTGTAATTCAGCATGGCGCGGGTCATTTTAAATTTCTTCTCAGAGCGGCATTTTCGATATCGTCACAGAGTCAGATTCTGTTTTCAACCGTTTCGACTCAAAATTTTGACTCCAAGAATAAAATGAGTCCCTTTTGTTTTCTTCAGATTTCGTTTTCTTCAGATTTCGTTTTCTTCAGTCGTGGAGACTTATTTAAAATTTAGAAATCCCGTCCGATGGCTCATTTTTTTTTTCCTCTTCAACTTTTATTACTCTCGATACAGCCTACCTATTTTGTGTTTATATTTTCGGTATTAATAATAATTGTGATAATAATAATAATTAGTAACTAGCATATATGGAGTTAAATTATTTGAGTTGTAATTAAATTGACATGCATTTTTATACGGTTGGAGCGTATATGTAACTCATTTCTAGGCATATATATGTATATAGTAGCGAATTGTAAAATATTAAATAAGTAACAAACTCTTCCAGTATCTAGTGGCCAGTTTTTAAAATTGTTCTTCGACAAATGTATATAATTTAAGGGTTTCAAGCTACACATGACCATCATATGTGTATAATTTTAAGGTCGCTTTATAATTTTAAGGTAGATAAGTGTAATTTTAAGGTTTTTATTCAAAGTCGAAAAATAATAGTTAAAGACACTAATTTGTACTGGGTCGATTCGTACTGATTGAGGTTATTTTGCTTGCCGTATATAAATTGTGTGAGGAAATTTGTTTATTTGAAATAAAGGAATTGTTTTAGTAAATTATTTTGATAAATTAATTTCGGTTTTTTAATTTTTTATATACATTCCCTTTTATTTTATAGGTAGGCTGCTTTTTTATCTCTATTTTTTTTCATTCTTTCACGAGTTTTAATGAAGATTCCAAGTGATATTTTGTATGGATAGACTGATTAAATTATTTTTTATTCTGAAATTAGATTTTATTATGTTAAGGAGTGTTTTTACTTAACATTTTAATTTGGGTATAAATAATGAAAATTTTTTTTTACGTTCGCGCGTTTGCATAGAAAATATTACAAAATTTTTCATGATGTGATGCAGTTTGATTTGGTTAGGGATATTTTTTATAGAGGTTCGCTTACAAACAAAAAAAGTAGTGATTCCCCTCATTCACAATTCATTATTTACTTTACTTTCAAGTTCTTTTATCATTTGTCAGCCAGACTCTGTTCATTCGTCAGCCAGACTCTTTTGATTCGTCAGCCAGACTCTGACTGAGCGGACGCATTTCCTGAGCTCTCTGATATTGCATCTACTTTTGTATATTGCTGAGAATTTTGCTTTTGGATAGCTTTGAATTTTATATACTTGCGTTTAAATTCACGTTGTTATAGTTAAGTAATCGAATATTAGTGGTTTTTAGCGATTTAGAAGTTTTCATAGCGTGCCGGCTTAATTTAACTTATACCTGTGACGGTTTAAACTAATTTTTAACTCCGCGATGCCGTCGCAGAAAGCGTCGTGTGTTAGGTGTAGGGTTAACCGGTGGTATTCGGAATTCAGGGATTGTAACGGCGGTCCTATGGCGATTACCGATATATCAGTTTTTCTTTTGCGAGTTCATGGAGGAATTAGCTGACATAAAACGCAGTGTACGTGAGGTAGCGGAAAGACTTGCAACACTTGATGAGGGCAGGGGTAGGGCTACGGTTGACGGAAGCCGAACCAATACTAACGTTGAAGACGTTAGTAATTTGAAGGGTGAGGTGCGTAACCTAGTTTCTAGTTTAGGTAGCTTGTCGGGAAGGTTAGATAGTTGAGGAAGAGGTTAAGGTTAGTCCGAGAGTAGTAGATAGCGAGGGATTTAGAGAGGTTAAGGGTGGAGCTAGGCCGCGTACATTAGGTGATAGGAATTCCCCCCTATCGAGGTTTCGAACCCTTTCGCCCATTTGGAAAGGGACGTGAATGAGGGGGAAACTATTTTAATTGGGGACTCTTTAGTGCGCCACATGGACAAAGAGTTCGTTGAACGGCATCCAACCAAGAAGAGAAGGGTCTGTCTCCCAGGGGCCAGGGTTGACAGAGTTAGAGACGAAGTGGATAGGATTGACGTTGCCTCCCGTCACTCAATGTTGGTGACGATGGTAGGAGGCAACGACTCGTATAGGCCCGATACGAGAGTGCCTGACCCTTTGGAGAGATAAAATAAAGGGGGTTAATTAGGTCCTTGAAGGCGAGGTCAGATAGGTCTTTAGTTCTAGGTATTACCCCTAGGCACGGGTTGGGTCTTAGAATTACGTCAAAAACAATATTTTTGAATAACAAATTAGAAGAGATTTGTGATGAGGAAAATGTACCCTTCGTAAAGCTGTGGTCCGAATTCAGTGATCCTAGCCTTTTTATAAAAGATGGGGTGCATTTTAATGAAATAGGTAATGCTAGGCTAGGTAGGTTAATAGACGAAAACGTGCGAAAGCTGTATAGGTCGAAGCCTTCTTTAAACGTTGTGGGTCCGGGGAACGCAGGCCCGACGTGATAAATAGTTTAAAACGCGGGCCCGTGGTAAAAAATAACTTAAACGTCTTTTATTGTAACGCGCGTAGTATTAGAAATAAATTAAATGAATTTAAGGCGATAATTTATTCCGGCAACTATGATATAGTTGCTGTCACTGAAACTTGGTTAAATACCGTGACTCGGGACTTGTTGGGGGAACTTGATATACCGGGTTTTAAACTCTCTAATAATGATAGGTTACATAGGTTTGGTGGTGGCGTTTTGCTGTATATTCGTAATTCCCTTAGGGCTATCGAGGTTAAGTTAGATTTTCCGGCAGCAATTAATGCGATGTGTGTTGAAGTTAGGGCGCGTAGTATTAGTTTTAATTTTGTTGTTTATAGACCTCCCGTTCAACCCCTCGATACAGATGCTAGATTTTACTCACTTGGTAATTTTATTGACAATCGGAATAGTATAATTGTCGGAGACTTTAACTGCCATAATGTTAATTACGAGAATTTTACTGGTAATGAGGAGGGTTTGAGATTGGTTGAGTTTATGGACGATAACTTTTTACGACAGATACTTACCGAACCAACGCGCGGTGATAATATTTTAGATTTGATGACGAACGGCGAGAATATAGTCGAAGGTTTAGAAGTAGGCGAGAGTTTAGGATGTAGTGATCATCAAATTCTTAGGTTTAAGTTATTGATAGAAAACACTCAGGATAGTAACGTAATAGAAGTCTCTGGTTTTCGTAGGGCTAATTTTGATAGTTTTGCGGGTAGGATGAGAGTAGTGGACTGGGATAACTTATTTATGGGTAATGACACAAATTTGCGTTGGGTGGCGTTTAAAGAAAGTTTTAGGAATATTGAAAGGGAGTTTATTCCTCGTAGGCCCAAGCGCGTTAGAAATCGTGGTAGGCCGAAGTGGTGGACTAGGGAAATAGGCGAGTTCATAAATGAGCGTAATAGAGCGTATAGACTTAATAGGTAAGCGCAATGGCACGGCAGCTAACTTTAATAGATATATCGAGCTTAGACATCAGGTTAAAAGATCAGTTAGGAATGCTAAGCGTAATTTAGAGATAGTTATAGCTGCGGATAGTAAACATAATCCAAAAAAGTTTTTTGAATACGTAAATAATCGTAAGCCGGTAAAAGATAATATAGGCCCTCTAGTGGATGTTAATGGCGCTTTGGCTTCTGACCCTCAGGCGATGGCGGGTATTTTCAATAACTTTTTTGCGACAGTTTTTACCGTAGAAGACGTAAATAATGTCCCCGACGTGGACGATATCGTTCCATTTAGTAACGAGACTATTTTGGATGAAATAACTGTTTACGAGGCTGAGATTGCGCATTATATCGATAGGCTAAAAGTTAGCAAGGCTCAGGCCCTGACGCTTTTTATCCCAGACATTTCAAAGATTTGAAAGACGTTATCGTAGGCCCCTTAACGAAGATTTTTAATCAGTCACTCGAAACGGCGATTATTCCTGAAGACTTCAAATTAGCTAACGTCACGCCTATTTTTAAAAAAGGCTACCGCGCAGTAGCTAGTAATTATAGGCCCATTAGCTTAACGTCAATTGTCGGTAAACTTTTAGAATCCGTAGTTAGGGATCGTATCATCGATCACTTAGAAAGTAGAGATTTGATTAATAGTAGTCAGCATGGGTTTCGACGCCATAGGTCTTGTTTAACTAATTTGTTAGAATTTTATAACGAAATAGTGCGCGAATACGATAGGCATAGAGCAGCTGACGTTATTTATTTAGATTTTAAAGAGGCGTTCGATACAGTTCCGCATAGGAGACTAATTGCGAAGGTCAAAGCGCACGGGATACGCGGTCAGGTAGCTAACTGGTTAGAAGAATGGCTTCGTGCTAGGAGACAGAGGGTCGTAGTTAAGGGTAGTGAATCGGGGTGGTTAGATGTAGGTAGCGGTGTCCCACAGGGTTCAGTGTTAGGCCCATTGCTATTCGTAATTTACATTAACGACATAGATGTAGGATTGACTAGTAACGTGTCAAAATTCGCGGACGATACTAAAATAGGCGGTAAGGTTGTTAACGAGGACGATAGAAATAGGATCCAAGACGATGTAAATAGGATTATAGAGTGGACAGATAAGTGGCAGATGCAATTTAACGTAGACAAATGTAAAGTTTTGCATATAGGTTCTCGCAACAATAATTACACGTACACGATGGATGATAGGGAGTTAGTGAGCGTTGACGAGGAAGTAGATTTAGGCGTACGTGTATCTAAGGATTTAAAGGTTAGGAACCAGTGCCTGGAGTCTTGCGCAAAAGCTAATAGGATGTTAGGCTTCATAGCGCGTAATTTCAAATTTAAATCGAAGGATATTATATTGCCCCTTTACACGTCCCTAGTCAGGCCTCATTTAGAATATGCAGTTCAGTTTTGGTGCCCGTACTTGCGTGATGATATTGATAGGTTAGAAAGGGTTCAGCGTCGTGCCACGAAACTTATTCCGTCATTGCGCAATAAGCCTTATGAAGATAGGATTAAAGAGTTAGACCTGTATTCACTCGAAACTAGAAGATTAAGGGGGGAGCTTATTGAAGTTTTCAAACTCGTTAATAACATCGATAACGTAAATTTTAACATTGTTCACTTTCGATAACACTGGTATGCATCAATTTTGCTGTCAAGGGTTTTGTAATTGATTCTTATAGAGTGTTTCCTGCTGATTTCGAATCTGCAATCCGTTTTTCTCAATCAGCTCAGTTATCCGGATATGGCCTCATAAGTAAAATAGAATTTTTCGTGATTTTGTCAAAGCGGAATTGGAACAGTAAACATCTATCATCACTTGTTTTCACTTGTATAATATCTTTTTTTACTTTTCAGGCATATAGATAAAATATTTCATAATGAATAGAGCGTGTAAAAATTATCCCAATAGATTCTGCTACATATGTGGGACGGTTACCATGCCAATAACCAGTCCCAAATCACTAAATTTGTGAAGACAATGTATAGAGCATACTTTGGAATTAAGCTAGGGGACCAGGACAAAAATTTCGCCCCTCATATGTGCTGCAAGACGTGCATTGAAAATTTGAGAAGATGGAGCAAAGGCAGAGCGAAATCTTTGCCTTTTGGAATTCCCATGATTTTGGAGAGAAGGAAAGGATCACGTGACAGATTGCTATTTCTGCATGACAAACCTCCAAGGTGGGCTTATAAATTTATTTTTCTTAATATTTTGAAATCCTCGTATGAAACTTGACATAATATACACCATAATGTAATATTCACCATATATAGCATAATATTCACCATAATGGTAATCATACATTTACATATACATATTGTTATAGAAAATACATTTACACATACATATTGTTATACAAGTTACATTTACATATACAATGATTGTATATTTTCTTTCTTTTTCATTCATATTGTCCCCGAAGGGACAATATGAATGAAAAGAAAGAAAATATACGACTCCATCGACCTCTTTCATATCTTACAGACCGCAGCCTTCCCTCACGAGCCGCCACTGTCTGAATGCTTCTTCTATTTCATATGCAAGTTTTTATCCATGTTTCTGTGTTTCTATTTTCAGGAGTTAACAAGAAGAATAAACACATTGTTGTATACCCTGACATTCCTTCTGCTATGAGACCTGTACCCGATGGTCCTGGAATTCCAATACCCCACCCACCTCAACCCTGGACTTCGATGATTCTGATGATGAATCAATGACCAATGCCAATGACCAGTCCCAGTCGTATATACCTCAAATACCGCTTCAAATGAGCCGAGGCCTCTCAACCAGGCCAAACTTAATGATCTTACCAGGGATTTAGGACTTTCCAAATTAGCTGCCGAGATCTTGGGCTCACGACTTCGAGAGGACAACTTGCTGGCTCCGGGAACAACATTCTCCTGTTATAGGAAACGAGAGGAAGAATTCCGCAAGTTTTTTGCAGTGCACGAAAATACCTCTTCCTTAGTGTACTGCTGCAATGTTGAGGGGCTAATCGAATCCTTGGGCCTGCCATATAACGCATCAGAATGGAGGCTATTTATAGACTCGTCTAAACGAAGTTTGAAAGCAGTACTTCTCAACACTGGGAATAGGGTTGCATCAGTCCCTGTAGCACATTCCGTACAACTTACTGAGAGCTACGATAACGTGAAAATTTTACTGGATGCTCTCGTATTCGACCAACATAACTGGAGGATCTGTGGAGATTTGAAGGTAATACTAATATCATAAGTAAACTATTGCTATTGACTATGTTGTTTTTCCAAAGGTTATTTGAGAGCGTATAAGAACACTTAACTTCCCCACAGAAGTGATACAGTCCAATGCATAGATTTTTTTATCTGATAGAACAAATTCTCTAAATTCTTTAAATACTTTCATTTTTTTTCAGCTTGTGGCATTTGTATTGGGAATGCAAGGGGGATACACGAAATACCCATGTTTCCTCTGCAAATGGGATAGCCGATCGGATGAGAAGCACTATGCACAGCGTGAATGGGCATCCAGAGAGAATTTTGAACCTGGGTCGCATAATGTCGTTTCAGTGCCCCTTGTACCACCAACAAAAATTTTGCTCCCACCACTTCATATTAAGCTAGGCTTGATGAAAAATTTCATCAAATCAGTGAATAAGGAGGGTTCAGCATTCCGAAATCTCGAGAGTAAATTTCCTCATATATCTGATGCTAAACTAAATGCTGGTTTTGATGGTCCTCAAATTCGAACTTTGATCAAGGATACTCAGTTCGAAAACGCAATGACTCCAACTGAGAAGAATGCCTGGCAGGCATTCAAATCAGTTGTCACTGATTTTCTTGGCAAGCGTAGAAGTCCAGAATACGAGTCCGTTGTCGAAAACTTGATGGAAGCTTTCAAAGCTCATGGGTCGCGCATGTCCATAAAAATGCACTTTTTGTGGTCCCACTTGGACTATTTTCCTGAAAATTGTGGGGATTATAGTGAGGAACAGGGAACGATTTCACCAAGATATCAAAATAATGGATGAGAGGTACCAGGGAAACTGGATATCAATATGCTGGCGGACTATTGCTGGTGTTTGAAGCGAGACGTGCCCGAAGAAAAACACAGACGAAAGCCAAAAAAACTTCATTCCTTCCTCAATAAACTTTTTTCCATATTCATTGTATGAATAAAAGTATTTATTCTCACAATGTTTTCATTTTTCACGAGTGTTCTTATATATTACTCGTATCTACAGTGTTTAAGCTAAAAAAAATCAATAAATTTGGGGATAAAATTGGACTTATAATAAATGGCCAATAGAGAAAAAACCTGACCTGATTGAGAAAACCCAATGTCATTTTCGAATTCAGCATGGTCGAGTTATATAATATGAGTTGAAAAAACCCTCACAGCAGACAAAAAAATTTCATATGCATACCAGTGTAATAGTAATACTCGCAATAACGGTTTTAAGTTGCGTGTCAGACGTTTCATTACTAATATCGCTAAAAACTTCTTTAAGTTTAAAGTAATTGATAAATGGAATAATCTTCCCGCGTCAGTCGTTCATTCTACCAGCGTTAATATGTTTAAGAACCGTCTTGACAGACATTTTAAAAGTATTAACGTTGTTTAATATAAAAAAACAGTTAGCAACAGGAGCTCTGGTGGTGGTGCTCGAGGATAAGTCTGTTGACGATGAATGCCAGCTTGTGACATGCCAGCGTGTGATGCCAGCAATAAAAAAAAAAAAAAAAAAAATTAGACTAACACGAACGTAGATGTAGCTCGTAGCGTAAACTAACCCACTTTTTGTTTAACTTTACCGACTTTTTTACTTTGCATGTCTGTAACTCTCTTTTCTTGCATGTTTGTAGTTTGCATGGTATGACTGTGAGTTAAGACTGTGTTTGCATGGTTTGTAAGCGTTCTTATTTCACTTTTCATCTTTCACCCCTATCATATTCTCTCCAACTATTTTTCTGACTTGTCGGCAGTGGCCGGCGGATGATGATGGTGAGACTTTTTTCCTCTTTTTCTGAATGAATGTTAACCCACGAATGATAGGTGTTGCTCCTTACTTAACCCCTTATTCTCTTCTCTTCTCTTAACCCCTTACTCTTTCCTTTCTCTCGGGCTAACCTTAGAGTGGATCTTAGGGTCTTTGTTAGCCTTAGCTTCTGTAGATCTGTAGATTACTCTTTCTTCTCTTCACACTCGCTTCACTGTGCTTTATAAACACCGGCGGACGGGTAGCCGTGGCTAGCATTATGATTTCGAACAAACAGCAAAGGGATCGGGGATAATTACACACTTTTATTTACTATTTACTGACTTTTTATTTATTCTGAAATACTTTAGACGAACGAGGTAATGCGAGGGCGGAATTAGCGTTAACATTTAATCGCGGAGAGACATAATTAATATTTTAAATAAACAATAACATTCTAATACGAAAAACAACCCAACCAGGACACATCCCGCCCAAAGACTGCCGTTTTGGGACATTCTGAGTCGGCACATTGGGCACACCTCAGATGTTACCAATTTGTATTTTTATATTTTTAATTTCAAACAGAACATCATCAATTTCTTATTTACATACAAACCATAATTAAATTTCTTATTTAACATTATTTTCTTCTTGTCTGCGGAATCAAATTGGATGATCCCGGGTTCGATTCCTGGGAGGTACCTCATTTTTCATTTGTTCGTTCTCCCTCCTCATCTTGTGCGGAACGCTCTTCTACACAAGCGTCGTTCTTTACATTAATTATACTGTGTATTGTTTGTATTTAAAATGTATATACAGTATGTACGGCATGCGAAGGTGCTTCCTCAGGGCATTTGATTCCGCTCGTATGTAGGACAATTACGACTTCTGATTGATCGAAGACCTTGGTGTAGTGGATAGCCTGTCCGACCGGCAATTGGATGATCCCAGGTTCGATTCCTGGGAGGTACCACATTTTTCATTTGTTCTTTCTCCCTCCTCATATATATATATATATATATACACATTTTCAACTGCAAAGAACACGCAGTATAATTAACGTAAAGAACGACGCTTGTATAGAAGACATTCCGCGCAAGATGAGGAGGGAGAACGAACAAATGAAAAATGAGGTAACCACCCGGGAATCGAACCCGGGATCTTCCGATTGCCGGTCAGATATGATAACCATTACACCATGGGCCTCACTCGATCAGAAGTCGTAATTCTCCTACATACGCACAGAAACAAGATCCCGGGTGGTTACCTCATTTTTTCATTTGTTCGTTCTCCCTCCTCATCTTGCGTGGAATGTCTTCTATACAAGCGTCGTTCTTTACGTTTATATATATATATATATATATATTATATATATAGTGTTAGTTTGTTTGTTTGTTTGTTTAACTTTTAGCAGTAAAACAGAAAACTAAACGTAGTACTTATAGTCATCTACAGATCTCCGAACACTCCAACTACAAAATTCTCGGATTCCATTGATGATATAAGAAATTTAATGAAGTCCTGCATATATCAAATAGTGTGTATTTATGAAAAAAATGCAATTCTTTGTAAATGTAATTGTAATTATAATTAATTACTTTATTAAGTAATTGTAATTAATTACTTTACTAAGTAATTGTAATTGTACGTAAGTATGTCACCATCTACAGTAATTGTTATTGTAATTAAGTATTTCACCATCTACAGTAATTGTAATTGTAATTGAGAATACTGTATGTCAAGTAATTGTAATTAATTACATCGACCAAGTAACTGCCCCATGCCTGACTCTAAGACTATAAATTGGGAAGAAATCGGATCCCACATAGCCCAGATAGAGTGGAAAACAGTATTAGAAGATAAAACAACTGAAGAAATGCTAACCTTGGAAGAAAAGACTGAAAATTTTAGAAAAATATGTTCCGAAAGCACAACCAAGAGGAAAGAGGAATTTTTTCGGAAGGAAAAAGCAAACAATATTCCGCAAAAGGAAGAGAGTAGATGCGAAGTTAATTAATTGCACAGACAACAATACCAGGGAAGTAATACAAGTAAAACTGGAGAGTATCAATAGGGAAATACAAGCCCTAATTAAGGGGCCATACAGAGAGGGAAGAGGAAACTGAGGTAGGAGTAATAAAGGAAAACCCAAAATACTTCTTTACCTATGCGAAAAGGAAAACAAGAATGCGCGCCACTATCAGACCCTTAAAGAAATGAAATAATGAACTAACCGACGACTTAAAAGAAATATCTGAAATATTGAGAGCCCAGTACTAATCAGTTTTCAGTACCCCAAAAAGTGCCAAAGTGGTATCTGACAGAGATGCATTCTTTGAAGAGAAATCACAAGGAGATATAGCGCGAGCTATAGGACAAGGAGGAGAATGTAGATTGCAAGGAAGAGATTGTAGACACCAATAGACCAGGGAAGTACTCCTGTAGAAAAAAAAGTGAAATCACATTCAGCTGCAAGTCCGCACAAATGGAACGCCTTATTGATTAAAAACTGTAAAAATGAAATAGTTACACCCCTATACTGGACAGGGTTGGCAAAAACCCAGCAAAAACCCAACTGTTTTTTTGCTGGGTTTTTTGTTTTTTGCTGGGGTTTGCCAACCCTGAATTACTGGATATGGAGAAAATCCTTGGACACGGGGAAAATACCGAGCATCCTGGAAAGAGCGAACATTGTCCCTATATATAATGGAGGGGATAGATCTTAAGCAGAGAACTATAGACCAGTGTCATTGACGCTCCACCTCACCAAAATATTTGAAAGGATAGTTAGAGAGAAAATCTATGACTTCTTGGAGAAACTAGAAAGATTCAATGAGAACCAGCACGGATTCCGATCAGAAAGATCACACCTATCACAGCTAATAGAGTACTATAACAATATCATAGACGCACGTGAAAGCAATGAAAACTACGATGTCATATACACGGATTTTGCTAAAGCGTTCGACAAACGTGATCATGATATAATAGCACATAAAATTAAGCATATAGGAATAACAGGCAAAGTTGGAAAATGGATCTACAATTTCCTCAAAGAGCGTCAACAGGTCGTAAAATCTAAGGTATATCATCAGACTCGGACGTACACAGCTCATTACCCAAAGGAACAGTATTTGCCCCACTCCATTCATTATCATGCTAACAGACATAGACATCGTTCTATTTAGTAGCGAGACTATTTTGAATGAAATAACTGTTTACGAGGGTGAGATTGCGCATTATACTAATAAGCTAAAAGTTGCAAGGCTCCAGCCCCTGACGCGCTTTATCCTAGACATTTGAAAGACATTATCGTAGTCCCCTTAACAAAAGCTTTTAATGAGTCACTGGAAGCGGGATTATTCTTGAAGACTTCAAATTAGCTAACATTACACCCATTTTCCAAAAAGGCGACCGCACAGTAGCTAGCAATTATAGGCCTATTAGCTTAACGTCAATTGTCTGTAAACTTTTGGAATCTGTAGTTAGGGATCGTATCGTCGATCACTTAGAAAGTCGCGATTTGATTAATAGTAGTCAGCAAGGGTTTCGACGCCATAAAATCTTGTTTAACTAATTTGTTAGAGTTTTATAACGAAATAGTGCGCGAATACGATAGGCATAGAGCGGCTGACGTTATTTATTTAGACTTTAAAAAAGCGTTCGATACAGTTCCGCATAGAAGATTAATTGCGAAGATTAAAGCGCACGGTATACGCGGTCAGGTAGTCTAACTAGTTTGAGGAATGGCTTCGTGCCAGGAAACAGAGAGTCGTTGTTAATGGTAGAGAATCGAGGTGGTTGGATGTAGGTAGCGGTGTCCCTTAGGGTTCAGTGTTAGGCCCATTGCTATTCGTAATCTACATTAACGACATAGATGTAGGGTTGACCAGTAACGTGTCAAAATTCGCGGACGATACTAAATAGGCGGTAAAGTTGTTAACGTGGACGATAGAAATAAGCTCCAAGACGATGTAAATAGGATTATGGAGTGGACGGATAAGTGGCAGATGCAATTTAACGTAGACAAATGTAAAGTTTGGCATATAGGTTCTCGAAACAACAATTACACGTTCACGATGGATGATAGACAGTTAGCGAACGTTGGCGAGGAAGTAAATTTAGGCATACGCGTATCTAAGGATTTAAAAGTTAGGAACCAGTGCCTGGAGCAAAAGCTAATAGTATGTTAGGCTTCATAGCGCGTAATTTCGAATTTAAATCGAAGAATATTATATTGCTCCTTTACAAGTCCCCTGGTCAAGCCTCACTTAGAATATGTCGTTCAGTTTTGGTGCCCGTATTTGCGTGAGGATATTGATAGGTTGGAAAGGGTTCAGCGACGCCCAGGAAACTAATTCTGTCACGACGCAACAAGTATTATGAAGATAGGATTAGAGTTAGACTTGCATTCACTCGAAACTAGGCGATTAAGGGGGGAGCTTATTGAAGTGTTCAAAATTGTTAATAAAATCGATAACGTAAATTTTGAAAAATTGTTCATTTTCGATAATAGCAATACTCGTAATAACGGATTTAAATTACGTGGCAGACGTTTCATTACTAATATCGCTAAAAACTTCTTTACGTTTAAAGTAATTGATAAATGGAATAATCTTTCCGCGCCCGTCGTAAACTCTACCAGCGTTAATATGTTTAGAAACCATTTAGAGAGGCATTTTAAAAATATTAACGTCGTTTAAAATAATAAAACAATTAGCAACAGGAGCTCTAGGGGTAGTGGTCAAAGTTTGAGTCTGTTGACGATTAATGTCAGCTTGTGACATGCCAGCGTGTAATATGCTAGCAATAAAATTATATTAAAAAAAATTAGACTAACACGAACTTAGATGTAGCTCGTGGCGTAAACTAACCCACTTTTTGTTATACTCTTCATATTTCTTTTTTTTTTTGTCCTTTTCTTATCTTCTCTTTACTTGCATGTCTGTAGTTTGCATGGTATAACAGTGTTTTGAGTTAAGACTGTGTTTGCATGGTTTGTAAGCGTTCTCATTTTACTTCTTTTCATCTTTCACCCCTTTCCTATTCTCTTCGACTATTTTTCCGATTTGTCGGCAGTGGCCGGCGGATGCTGACGGTGAGTCTTTCTCTCTCTTTTTCTGAATGAATGTTAACCCACGAATGATAGGTTTTGCTACTTACTTAACCCCTTATTCTCTTCTTTTAATCCTCTACTCTCTTCTTTCTCTCGAGCTAACCTTAGAGTGGATCTTAGGGTCTTTGTTAGCCTTAGCTTCTGTAGATTTGTAGATAGACAGTGAATTGACCAACAACAGTATAGTAACATCCTTTGCAGACGATACAAAAATCAGCAGAAAAATCAGTGTCGCAGATGTGGAAGCCCTAAAGGGGGACACGACCAGAATATACAAATGATCAGAGGACAACATGAAATTTCACACCGAGAAATTTCAGCTCTTAAGATATGGAAGAAATGAGAAACTAAAACAGATATCATATTGTGCCCCAGATAGACAGGAAATTCAAAGAAGCAAGAAAGCAATAGATTTAGGGGTTAAATGACTGACGATGGAAAAATTTGAGGCACAAAATCAGATACCGATAAATAAAGCAAAAAGAGTCGCGGGACAGATACTGAGAACCTTTAAAAGAAGGGTCAAGAAAGTAATGATTCCCCTGCTGAAAACACTGATCATACCAAAACTTGAATACTGTTCAGTCTTCACATCCCCATATAAAAAGGAAGAAATTAATAAACTAGAAGAAATTCAAAGAAATTTCACAGACAAGATTGATAGCTGCAAAGAACTCAACTATTCG
>JAJOZX010000690.1:347500-360000 GCA_023014485.1 Bathynomus jamesi
GACTTAGTGGATTTAATTATCCCAGAAGAGTTCCTTGTTCTATGCACGGTCTGTGTGTATCATAAAAAACTCAGGGGACCATTCTGAGTTCATTACCATATAGGTATATATATATATATATATTATATATATATATATTATTGGGGTTCTTCTTCAGAAAGGTAACATATTGGGGTTTTTATTCCGCATATATCTATGTGCATTACCTATACATTTCTAAACTTTTATTACTTAATAACTAATAAATATTGTATATTAAAACCGTTCTTTCACCATTTCATACTCAAAGCAATAACTTTTCCTAATTTCGTAGAAATTAGGAAAAGACGATACCACTACCAATAGACTATAACCTAGTAAGACCATAACTGCATTACCCCAGATTCCCAGTGGTTTCAACAGGATGGAGCATCTCCACACGCTGCTTGTGAAATTCTCAAATTTTGCGGACGCATTTTTCAGGGCGACTAATCTCCCATGATGAGCCAGTGGAATGGCTCCAATACTCGCTTGACCTCACACTCCTTGACTTTATATTATGGGTACATAAATGACGATCTATTTATTCTATCAAGCCTAAGACGCATGAAGAACTAAAGACCAAAGTCTATAAGGTTATCAACACCATCCCAGCTGAGCTATTTCCAAAAATTACATCAAACGTTTGTCTAAGATTGAGTATTGTGTTAGAAAAAATGGCGATTGCATTGAACATGTTTAATTAAGGTTAATACACTCCTGTTTTATGTAAATATTGCGTTTGTTTTTGTGTCTTGATTCCATTTTTTCAGCTTCGAACATTTATTTATTTATTTAATTATTTATTTATTTATTTAGAGAGAGAGAGAGAGAGAGAGAGAGAGAGAGAGAGAGAGAGAGAGAGAGAGAGCTAAAAGAAAAAAGTTTATCTACGTTGTCCCTAAATTTGATTTGAAACTTATCCTTCATCACAATACGTGAATTTGTTCTCTGTCTCTGGTGAGCGAAGGGACTAAAAGAGAAACAGTTTCCTTACTTACATATGCACCCTTTCATTCTTAATTCCATTTTCCTTGCAATGTATTTATCATCCTCTTTACTTTTTCTCTTCTTCTTGTTCAATTCAATTAGATTTCTCATGGGAGTTTTCAGGGGCAAAGGAAACGAAATGTGAAGTTCTCGTACAATACCAATATTTATAATTCATTTACATTTTCCACTCGAATATTTGCGAGATTTTTTATTAATTCTTTTTTTTTCTAAATATATATTCAAACATTTAAATATATGTGTAAGTACTTTAAATCGTTTTTAATAACTTTTAATATACTACATAAGAGGATTTTAAAGTATGTATGCCGTTTAGTTCTCTCTCTCTCTCTCTTCTCTCTCTCTCTCTCTCTCTCTATATATATTATATAATATATATATATATATATATATATATTATATTTATGATGAATAAAACCACGAAGGGAAAAGAAACACAAAGTGGTGCTCAAGCGCTTTCGTCTAATGACATCCTCAGGATGTCATTAGACGAAAGCGCTTGAGCACCACTTTGTGTTTCTTTTCCCTTCGTGGTTTTATTCATCATAAATATTTTTCACGTGTCACTTTCGTGAAATAATTTTCATATATATATATATAAACACAGACCGTGCATGGAACAAAGAACTCTTCTGGGAAATTACATCCACTATAGTTCGACTAAGTAATGATAAATGACAAACACAATAGTTTTTTTCTTTTTGATGATGGGGCCTCTTTGCGAGTAACCCGGTGCCCACGTTGGGCTTTCCATCATGAAAATGAAAAAAAACTATAGTGTTTGTCATTTATCATTACTTATTCGAACTATAGTGGATGTAATTTCACAGAAGAGTTCCTTGTTCCGTGCACGGTCTGTGTTTAACATACAAGTTTCTCAGGGAACCATTCTGAGTTTGTATATATATACAGGGTGTCCCGTAAGTCTGGACCCATAGGGATTTATAATATATTTTTTTATTATGTTGCAGGTAAACCATGTCACTGACTAGAGAGGAGAGAGTTCAAGTTATTTTGCTGGTCGGGACCCGCAGTCACCGGGAAGTGGCCGAAGAATTCAACAATATGCATCCAGACCGCGCACCAATCACACACAGATGTGTTGGCAAGTTGATAGCCAAATTTAAGGAAACTGGATCCGTAGCTGACAAGCCTCGCAGAGGACCTTCAAGGACTGTTACGGAAGACGAAACCAGTACCAATGTGTTGGCTAGCTTCGCTGTCAGTCCCAAGAAGTCACTTCGACGCATATCCAGCGAAACTGGGACTATTTTGTAATTTTATTAATTTTGCCCTATGGGTCCAGACTTACGGGACACCCTGTACATATATCGGGTCGGCAAAAAAAAAAGGGAGACCTTTTAAATCCTTCATATCTCGGCAAATACGGCACATAGGACCATGAAATTTTAGTATATTAGTACGACGTAATTTTATGGTTTGTATGCCACCTTTTAGCATTTAACTGAGAAATTGGATTTATGGCGAATATTCCAGAAAAATCTTACTAATGATAGGTTCACGTTGATAATTAAAGCAATTTTAATTACCGTAAGCCAACTGCAGGAGGTTTGGACAAGCTTCTCAAGAAAATCGATAAAACAGGAGATATCAAAAGAATACCAGGTAGCGGTATTAAATTTGGTCACCAAACAGTCCTGATTTAAATCCTGTCGATTACGGCCTTTGGGAGAATTTGTCACAGAGAATTTATCGGGTCAAAGTAAGAAATGTCGCCTCATTTACGACAGCTTTTTCTGGATAAATGGGATGAGCTACCATAAGAACAAATCAATAAAGCCATAGATGAGTTCCGTCCTAGACTGAAAAAGGTTGTAGAAGTTGTGGTAAATATATCAAGCAGTTTTTTTAACATCAAGGTAGCACCATATGTGAGTACTTTGTAACTTTTTACCTGCACATACAATGCAGTAGTAGTGTAAATGGAGAATTTCTAGTTACATAAAGAAATGTTTAATAAATCCGTAATTTTCATTAGTTTTCTTTGAAATCTGCTCACCATATGGGAAATTTACTTAGTTGTGAGGTGTGAAAAAAATATTGAAATCTGACCATAACTTTGGATTTTACAGCCAAAGTTCGAGGTCTCTCTTTTTTTTGCTGACCAAAGAGAGAGAGAGATATATATATATTATATTATATATATATATATATATATATTCTTTAAACTTGGATAACGCAGAGTATTGTTGCTTTCAGTGGTGATGTACTACGGCTGGAAACCTCGTCAGTATATTGATCCCTGTTTGCTTGGTAATAGTGCTGCAAGCAGGGCTGGGTTAAGGCTTGAGGGGCCTAAGGCTACTAAGAGGGAAGGGACTACATATGTACTCTATATTGTATATAATTCATAAAATCTTCAAACAAATAGAAATGTATATTTATCCATATTTAACAACTAACAAAAATCAAAGTTATGTACATTAAAAAAACCCAGCAAAAACAGCATACAATTCAAATAGAAAAGGAGTTCTTCCTTCCTGGCTTTAAACTGTGATATCAAAAAAACATCCTTCTTTCTTCGACATGTTGAATGATCATTACACTAGACCCAAAATCCGAACGTCTGAATAACAATTTCGGAAACAGATTAACCCTTTGAAGCCAATCATACAAAAATGGATGAAAATCATACATACATATCGACAATAATACACCATCAGATATAATGAGTCAATGACACATAAAAAAAGAGATCTTAACTAAAACTAAAAATCTCTTATTTTCCACCTCTGACGATATAATTATGCAGTTATATATGATATTACTTTACCAACCTTGTGACAAAGATTTAGGGTTTATCATATAAAAATTAGGGCCTAAACTCGAACGCCTAAAAGTTATGAGGGCCTAAGGCTACAGCTTTATTAGCCTAATGGTTAATCCGGCCCTGGCTGCAAGCTGCCCGTATCCTGAAATGAGCGTATGGATGGAATGATACTCTATGTGAAAAGTGTTAAACTTTTCATTTAACTTCCACATAAGCTGTAACTACAGTACAAATATCTTACGCATTGATTAATATACAGGGTGTCCCGTAAGTCTGGAACCATAGGGCAAAATAAGTAATTCATGTTTTTCCGTTTATGCAAGTGCCCATGATGTCTTTGAGTAAGAACGCATCCAAGTAATTCTGCTAGTAGGAAATCGGAATCAGAGGGAGGTCGCTGAGGAATTTAACAGATTGCATCCGGACCGCGCGCCGATAACACACAGCTGTGTCGGCAAATTTGTAGCAAAGTTCAGGGAAACGGGATCCATAGGAGATAAACCACGCAGTGGACCTCCGAGGACATCCACCGACGATGACAGCCGCTACCATCCTCGCTCATTTCACAACAGTCCCCAAAAGTCTCTTCGGCGTTTTTATTGCCGTTTTTATCATTTTGCCCTATGGTTCCAGACTTACGGGACACCCTGTACGTATATAAACTCAAATGTACACTTGGAAGCAACCCTTTGGTAACACTTTTCAAAAGCTAGAGCGGCTATTTCATTAAATTTGATTTTAGTCTATAACATGTAACCTGTCGCCTAGAAATAGCTGCTCTTGCGTTTTAAAAGTATCACAAAGTCTTGGCCATAATTGTACGAGTATATACACTTACAGCAGCTAAGAGGTCCGGTGCTAGTGTCTTCGAGCAACTGATACAATGAGAAAACAGACTAAGCAGCTATGAGTACAATATGAAAGTGGAAAAAACCTTATTACAATATATCTTTTTAGAGTTCTTAACATGCATCGGCAGGACCTCTTTTGATATGCAAAACATTTGATAAAAATACGATACTTGATACCTAAAATCTTTATGACCTATTTAAAAAACTGGCTAAGTAGGTACTTAAATTTATGAAACAATCCATCGTGCAATTACGCATGCATTTTATTTTAGTATTATCTCCTACTTTAATTTAAGTGAAGATAAAGTATAATTAAACGTAACGACAGAATAAAAAAAAGAAGTTTTTCAGCTTTAGTTTCTATATAGAGGATTGATCTAAAAGTTATCCCAATGTACTCTATTGTCAACATGACTTAAATTCCAATGTAACATATAAAATGTTTAAAGTAATTTTTTAAAATGTTTTTGGAATAACAAAGGTAATTTTGAACTTAGAGCAACACGAACTTTTTTTTATGTAGGAGGAGAGAGCCGAAATCAAGGTCCAAAGTTTTCGAGATGGCATGGGCACTCTTCGTTTAAACAATTGAAGGTTACAGACAAGGAGAAAGTATGGATTGAGGAAGGTTGTTCCAGAGTTGACCTGTTGAGGAGATGAAAGATCGAGAATACCAATTAACCCTTGCGTTAGAGAACTGGACATATGGCAGTCTGGTACTGCAAGCTCTCTTTAAAAGAGAAAGCATGAAATTAGAGATAGAGAGTTCAGAAGAGCAGTGTTCGTTACAATAGCGATGGAAAAGAAAGAGTGAGACAACATTTCGGCGAAAAGAGAAAACTTGAAAACAGGAACTGGGTTTCTGAAGCATTGAAAACCACAAGGTTTTCTCTGCACCAGTCAGAGAGAGTAGAAAAATTAGAGGTCAGATGCACCATAGCCGTCATTCGCGAAACATGGGGTGACTGTTGAGGGACACCCTTTCTGAGGTGGGTGGAGAAGTAGAGGGTGGAATCATCGGTACAGGAGTGGGTAGGACAGGAGGCGCGACTTAAAAGATCATTAAAATAATAAAAACAAGAGAGTGGGTGACAGGACAGAACCCAGAGGAACACCACTATTAATAGTTTTTTGATAGGAACAGTGGCCATCTACAACCGCAGCTATAGATTGTCCAGAAAGGAAATCAGAGATAAAGGCATAGATGGAAGGATAGAAACCGAAGGAGGGCAGTTTGGAATCTAAGAATTTGTGCCAGACTCTATCAAAAGCTTTTGAGATATCTTTCGCAATAGCAAAGGTTTCACCGAAATCCCGAGAAGAGGATGACCAAGAGTCAGACAGATATGCAATAAGATCGTCAGTGAAGGGTCCCTTGCGGAACTTTTACTGACCATCTGAAATAAGATTGTGAATACAGAGGTGTTTAAGAATCTTCCTGTTAAGGATAGATTCAAAAAGTTTAGAAAGGCAAGAAATCAAGGCAATTGGGCGATCGTTGGAGAGTTGAGAGCGATCACCCTTCTTTGGAACAGAATGAATGAAAACGAACTTCCAGCAGGAAAGGAAAATACTAGATGAAAGACAAAGATGAAAGTGTTTGAAATATCAACAGAGTGAGGGTACCTTCCGAAAGCCTCCTCTCTGTTGAGGACAGAATTAGAACGAGCAAAGTTAAACCAAGGTTTTTGCATTAATAGTAGAAAACGATTATAGAATGTACGTCTCCATGCCCGAAAGAATCTCCTCCGTCCTGCGCTCAGCGCACTCGGAGGGGCTCCCGGACACGGAGCAGTAATCATTCTATGGGAAATCAAAGAAGTAATGCCTAAAGGCCTCCCATTCGACGGCGCCGAAGTGCCAAAGGCGCCTTCTATTCGGAGGATCCAAAGGCCGAACGAGAGCGATAGGACTGGAAACAGATATAAGATTGTGGTCGGATGAGCCCAACGGAGAAGAAAGTTGGCCAGAGTAAAGAGGATGAGTGGTTAGAAATAAATACAGGATTTTGGGCCTATTTCCAAGGCGATCGGGTATACGAGTATGGTGCTGTACAATCTGCTTTAGGTCATTCAGGACAAAAAGGTTGTAGGGTAGTTCTCCCGGGATGTCAGTGAAATGGTAGGAAAGCCAAAAGTGGTGGTGAAAATTGAAATCACCTAAAATGGTGATTTCAGCGAAAGGAAAGTCATTTGAAAGTGAGGTCGTCAAAGTTATTGATAGTCAGCAGAATTAGGAGAAAGGTCGACAGCGCAGATGTATTTAGTTCGAGATTGGCATGTAACCCGTAGCCAGAGGGTGTAGAATTAAGAGGATTCCAGTTCGGGAATACGAGAACAAGTTAGGTCGTTGTGTACATACTGTATAAGCAACATCCACCTTTAGAATGAAACTAGCGGAGCGACCCGGCGTTGCCGGGGTGGATGTTGAACGCTATATATATATATATATATATATATATGCCCGGTTAGGTAAACTGAATGCCCGGTTAGGTTAATTGAATGCCCAGTTAGGTCAACTGAATGCCCGATTAGGTTAATTAAATGACCGGTTAGGTCAACTGAATGCCCGATTAGATTATTGAATGCCCGGGTACGTTAATTGAATGCCCGGTTAGGTTAATTGTACACCCTTGACGATTGGTTAGGTTAAGTCATGATATTTTCGTTAAAGCCAACGAAAATATCACGACTTAACCTAACCAATCGTCAAGGGCGTACAGATGACCTAACCTGGCATTCAATGAACCTAACCGGGTATTCAATAATAGCGGAGCGACCCGGTGTTGCCGGGGTGGATGTTGAACGCTCTATATATATATATATATATATATATATATATATATATGTGCTCGGTTAGGTAAACTGAATGCCCGGTTAGGTTAATTGAATGCCCAGTTAGGTCAACTGAATGCCCGATTAGGTTAATTAAATGGCCGGTTAGGTCATTTTTAGGTTGTCATGATATTTTCGTTAAAGCCAACGAAAATATCACGACTTAACCTAACCAATCGTCAAGGGCGTACAGATGACCTAACCTGGCATTCAATGAACCTAACCGGGTATTCAATAATTTTACCATAGGTTTCGTAATGATCTTGATGACGTCATTTAATGTTTTAAAATTAATTATTTAATTTATTAACACCCACGTGCACAACCTCGGGACCTAATCAATATGTGTGTGAAGTTTCATGTTTGTAACTGCTTCCATTTTGGAGTTATGGCTGGCTGGAACACACACACACACACACACACACACACACACACACACACGTCTTTTTATTATTATTATTATTATTATTATTATAGATAAACAATAGACTGGCACAAATTTATAACCGAAAGACTTCCGAAAATCAACAATTTTTGATAAAGAAAAGGGGAAAATTGGTTTTGTAGGCCTAGGGGGTGCGAAATTTTCATAAAATGGAAAATAATTGCTATTTTCTTATTTACAGCGACAGGCATAATGATATTAGGATACCTAATAGAAATTTTGTAATATTTTAAAGTGGGGAAAATAAATAATTTTCTAAAAATGATCTTCAACAATAAAAGCGCATCTAATCTGATAACTTAATTAACGTATTTCTATGACAACTAAAAAATAGAATGATAAATCAATATCCTATCAAATTGTTTGTGTATACGTAAAATTATTTGTACAAAAGCCACAGTAATAAAACACAAAAGTCACGGTAAATAATTTCGAGTGTGGCTCGTTATCTTTAAACTCGTGTTTATTTAAATTGCCCGTTTTAATTATGTAATTTTTTGTATTGAATCGATAAAGAAATCTTTTGTGAATCGAAAAATGTTAAAATTATAACAAATATCAAAATATTTTGTATAAAAATCATTGAATTTTAAAAATGCATGTTTGTTTTTAGTTTTTTGCGTGTACAGGCATGGGAAGAACTGTACCCCTAAAAGGGGGGAAGGAATTATATTCGGGAATTTTTTTTAGCATGGGCACTGCACAATAAAAAGACGCATCGAATGTTGAAAACCGCATTGTTCTACACCAATTGTAGCGACCTGTAGTGTGCGCAAAAAAACTGTTACATATATATATATATATATATATATATATATATATATTATATATATATATATATATATATATATATATATATATATATATATAAGGCTTCATTTCTGAAATAGTATATTAGATTGAGTATATAGAAAGTAAAAGGATTTAAGAAAGGGGTTGCTGTCAGTCGTCTCAGACCTCTGAGTTTCAGTGAGGAGGAGAAGGTGAGGTTTATAGGTGGAGAGGTGTATTCAAAGAGTTTATAAAAAAGCGAATCAGACAGAGGCCCAGTACATCTCGAATGAGTGATAGCTGAACTAGCCCCACTGCCCACGTCTAAGTTCCCTGTACCGACAGCGAGGGAGCCATAAGTGGGAACATTTATGCTGCTCTCCCCAGGAGATTCCGAGGCTCTTAAAGACGGTGACATCTTTTTTATTTTGAAAAATTTGTGTAGTGTGTAAGATGCATGCAAGTGCAGTGAGAAATATAGAATCAAGCGTGTGTTTGAGAGCATGCTGAACTTTTATATCATAGTTTTTAAGTTTTTATGATTATATATAAAAATTCTTATCCATAAATTTATATAGTGACTAGATTAATGTTTTTTCATTAGATTATCACTTTCAGTTTTAGATTTCATAGCAAATTTCATAGCAGATTTCATCGCAAAGACAAAAGATAATTGATCTCTTGAATCGATCCTTAATTAAATTGTTTTCCAGACATACAATAATGTAATTAAAATTCTTTTAACTTTGCGAATAATTTTAAGAATGAGTTTTCTTTTAACAAAAAGTGATTTTATATGTTCTTATCTTTCCAGCTGGAACAAATAGTATATTGTTCTTTGAGAATTTTTTTTAATGTAAATGTACAAATTGTCCGTTCTCATTTGTAAAATTGATATTTACGTTCCACGATATTCATTTGTTTACTGGTTTAAGTGGCAGTTTCAGAGATTGAGATAAAAAAATAACAAAAGTGGATTCTTATAATTTTTTATGATGTTTTCTTTTTATCAGTATATTAGCTGCAGTTGCTCCTTGACTCACTCGAATATAGCCATATACAGGGTGTCCCATAAGTCCAGCATCATAGGAGAAATTCATATTTTCCTATTTCTACAAGCCATAATTCATATTTTTCTTATGATCGGGATGCCAATTTCCCCTCCACCATTCTGTTCAGTGACGAGGCTGTTTTTTATGGAAATGGTGAGGTAAATCGACAGAACACCCGCTACTGGTCTCAAAACAACCCTCACTGGTATACCTCTTCAAAGGAACAAGGTGCATCTCGGGTGATGGTATGGTGTGGCATTTGGAAGGATCGCATCATAGGCCCCCTCTTTTTCGATGAACATGTCACTGGAGGCACCTACCTACGTATGCTCAAGGAAGAAGCATTTCCCAGTGTCTTGAACGAAGAAGGAAATTTCCCAACATGGTTCCAGCAAGACGGCGCTCCTGCACATTACAGTACCCAAGTAAGGGAATACCTGTACCAACAATTTCCTGGTCATTGGATAGGACGTCGAGGGCCTGTGGAATGGCCAGCTAGAAGCCCGGATCTCACGCCACTAGATTTTTATCTCTGGGGCCACTTGAAAGCGCTGGTATACGCAGAGAAAATTAGGAGTGTTGAACATTTGTGGCAGCGCATTATTGGGGCATGTAACACCATTACTCCTGACATCATTCACCGTGTGCTTGCTGACTGGGTATGACGTCTGAATTTGTGTATTGAAAACAATGGTGGACATATTGAGCACGTTTTGTAAATAAAAGCTTTTGTTTTGCCTTTTTTAATTATTTTTCCTATGATGCTGGACTTATGGGACACCCTGTAGAATATACAGAATTCTATATACAGCCCCACCAAAAATACAGGAACACTCCAAAATTATTGCAACAATCAATTTTACTTGCAAATTTCGTTTAGCAAAGGAAACACGTCCTGCGTCGAATGACTTTGTAAATAAAGAAACTATCCCATTATGATCGTTGTTTATCGCCATGTACAGTTTCGCAAAAAAATTTCATTTAGAAACACAGAATTTCTAAAGAGCATAAAAATAATAATTAAATCAATAATGATAGAATTTTAATTTTGGAACTTTATTAGTGTTACCAAAAGAACAAAATAGCCAATGAAAAACAGAATATTAACAATTAATAATTTTTCATATTTTTTTCAGTTTTATTTGTAGGCGAACTTTTTTCCAAAATTGTGTATCTGTGGTCGGGTGGTGATTGGTTTGAATCAGACTGCGGTCATAATGAAGAGCAGATAACTCGAACTCTCGATCTGGAAATGAGACAGTTCATAAAATTATCCCCCATTTTCGCCAGCCAAATAAACGCTAAGCTAACCATTCGAAAGAATGGCTATAAATAGAGTTACATAATGTAAAGAACCTTCGCTCATTGAATGAGTTTCAACCTACACTTAAAAAAAAAATTATATTCAATTTAAACAAAGAATTTGTTTGGATTTTAGACTATGTTAAAAATTATCAGGTCCAGTTTTGGTAAAATTGAACTAAACAAATGATATTATATATTACTTCAAAATAAATTTGGTTTAGATTAAACAAATATAAGATTATAGTTACTTGGTACTGGGCTTGATTTCATATTGGAAATCTTAAAATGATTAATTGCCAGTAATTATAATCAAACGTGAGATTATTCTAAATCAAATTCATTTTGAAGTAACATCATTTATTTAGTTAAATTTTAACTAATGTGGGCCTTATAATTTAGAATACAGTACTTTGTTAGAATGAATTCTAAACAAATTTTTGCCTGAATTAAATAAAGAGTCTGTTAGGTGTCCATTTTCTTCTCAGACAAGTCTAAGTTTAATAAAATGAACGGTGAATAGATATACACAGAGAGAAAGCGTGACTTATCAAGCATTTTAAGAGCCGTTTGCCGACAGTGGTTCAACGTGGTGGTCTTAGTGTACATTCTACAAGTTGTCCTTTGACTGGCCGCATAATAATAAATTATTATACTTTATAGTTACGGTTTTCCTCTCATTGCACGTAACTTTTAAAGTACTATCAAATGACACTAAAATCTTACCACACGTTTCAAAGGAGATAAATTTCGAAGTACTGTACGTCCAATTAAAATTCACTACACATGCGCAGCACAAGGTTGGGAGTACATATGACACATTCATCGAAGAGACAAAAGGAACTGGAGGTTCTCTTTTGGAGATCAAGAAACCTGCCATGAACTCCAGTGAACATATTTGAAACCACCTTGATCGTGGTCTTACATCAGTGGGCGGCAGATATACGGAAAATTTTATGTGAACTTTGGCCAGATTTTGGCAATGCTATGATTCAAAAAACCCATTACCTCTATGCCAGAGCGTGGTCAGCCTCGCATTATAAGCCACTGATAAAACTACTAGGTAGCAACTGACTGTATTTTCTCGTCCTTTCTCTACTTTCTGCCTATGTTATATATTCTAATAAGATTTACTTTTTTTCACCAAAACGTTGTTGTTTTCACTCTGGCAGTAATCTGTGCTATTAGTGGTAAGATAGTTGTCTCTCGTTGTACATTTCCCTTCTTAATTTCGAATTAGTATATATACACAGTGTATATATATATATATATATATATTATATATATATATATATATATATATATATATATATATATATATATATATATATATATATATATGTTTCATTCTACACAATGAGGGAGAAAGGACCGTGTCTATAAAATTTATGTTTCCTTTCAAACTTGTTTTAAATTAAGCAAAAA